>JAJIBD010007353.1:0-124855 GCA_021461705.1 Cryptotis parvus | reverse complement strand
CGGTGTTACGTGCAGAGAGCCGAGCACTGTCTAGCTTAGGGTACATGCCGTTACGTACAGTGAGCCAAGCACTGTCTAGGTTAGGGTACGTGCCGTTACATACAGAGATCCGACCACTGTCTAGCTTAGGGTACGTGCTGTTACGCTACAGAGATCCGAGCCCTGTCTAGCTTAGGGTACGTGCTGTTTCGCACAGAGAGCCGAGCGACTGTCTCAGCCATGTAGCTCTGTGAGCGCTGCCTCCTGTAGACCTGGCAGCCTCTCTGACGATGGGCCCACGCATCAAGCTAGGCAGGCACTTTCCTTCTTAAATGAATGGTTGTGTATTCTTGCATCAGATGGTAAGGAGTGAAGGAGTGCCAGTTGTTGGGCCATTTGGTGTTTCCATTTCTGATTTTTTTTCCTTTGAGAGCCTCCATGCCGTTTTCTGTAGGTGAGTCATAGCAGTCACCCCAAGGTTCTGAATGAGGGTACCTTTTTCCACAACATACCCAACACGCTGAGATTTTTGAGAAAGTTCATTCCCGGTGGTGTGAGGTGATGGTTTATTGCTATTTTGATTTGCATTATCCTCATGGTGATGGTATGTTTGTATGTTCTTGAGGGAAGTGTCTATTTAGCTCCCCACCCAGCACCTCTTTCACCATAGGTTGGAGCCACACTCAGCAGTGCTCAGGGGCTGTTCCTGACTTTGTGTCAGGGGTGACGTTGGACACGCTCGGGAACTGTGTGAGGCGCCCGCCTGGTGTCTGATCCCGCGTGACTGCGTGCATGGTCGACGCCTAACCTGCTTCTTCAGCTCCTTTCTTCAGTCTCTCCGCTCATCTCCCCACGGTGTGATCTCCACTATGTGTATCTTGGATATTACTGTTATCAGATGGATAGTATATGAGTGTTTTCTTCTGTTCAGTAACGTGCTTGGCTCTTTATATTAAGGCTCTTTGATAAGAGTTATTTATTGTTGCTTTTGTTTTCTTTGCCACCGGACTCTAGTAATAAGACACTTTTGAAGACTTTTTAAAGACTTTTAAAGACTTTTAAAGACACTTTTAAAGACAATATATATCTTATAATGGCACTGCTAAAGTCATGACTTTTTTACTGAGCTGTTGTGTGTAAATTGGATCATCTGTGTTATTGTTTTACTTATGAAATTATTGAACGGAGTGTATTTCTACTTATTTTTTTTAGCAAAGAGAGGTTTCTGCCAACATTTCCCTTGCTGTATTTCATGGATTCAGGTCTAATGTCTCTGATTTTGAATTAGCTTTGTGTAGAGTATAAAATAATTGTCCATTCTTTTTTAATTTTTTTCTTTTTTTTTCTTTTTGGGTCAGCACCCAGCGATGCTCAGGGTTACACCGATGGGTGTACTTGTCACAGTTGTGAGATGTGCGTGTGGCTGTCCAGGCTTAGAGAAGCCTGGTGGGAGATGCCCATCCCACTCTGAGAGACCCCAGAGTTTTCAGCCTGGACACTGGTGTGCAGGAAATTTGCTGCAGTTTGGCTCACTGCAGAGCTCCGCCACCGTGGACGATATCCTGGTCCTGACTCCACTGCTAATGCTGCCTAGCCCAGTGTACAACTCCCCTGTTCCGGTTCACCCCTACCTGAGAGGGGCTGGCAGGAAAGCGAGCAGCCAAAGGAGAGGAAGGTGAAGAGCCACCAGGAGCGGCTTCTCTGTCTTTTCTCGGAGAGGGAGTCTTTTGTCCCATAGGCATCCCTTTCTGATTGCCTGATTGACTAATGCGCCGTGTGTTTTCCAACCTAGCTCAAGCGGTATCAGTATCATTTAAACCAGTCTTTCTCTGTATGATTTTTATCCCTTCTTGATGTTGATTCCCACATTTATTTTTACTTTCAAATTTGAAAAAAAATAGCCATTTTACTTTCATTATTTTAATTTTTAAACTTTGATATGCTAAATACCAGTAACAATTATAGCCCTCATTCCCATGACCTGATGGAATGGTTTGAGGCTCTTTATGTTCCTGGAGTGAGCAGATGCCCTTGGGCTACGCTAGGATGTGACGGGATGTATGGAGATGTTACTGGTGCTCGCTCGAGCAAATCGATGATCAACGGGAAGACAGTGATACAAGTGAAACTTTATTTAAACACTGTGATTTACAAAGTTGTTCACAGTACGGTTGTTTCAGGTTTTAAATATTTCAACACAGTCCCACCACCAGTGTACCTTTAGGGCCACCAAAGATTCTAGTTCCCCACCACCACCCCATGCCTGACCCCTTAGCAGACACTAATTATATTGCTTATTACAATATATATCTCATAATGGTACTGCTAAAGTCATGACTTTTTTACTGAGCTGTTGTGTGTAACTTGGATCATCTGTGTTATTGTTTCACTTATGAACTTATTAAACGGACTGTATTTCTACTTATTTTTTTTAGCATAGATGTTCATATTAACCTCTTATAAATGATCACTGATCAAACCCAAACCCACCACAATTGCAACTACAGAAACATGATTTCAAGTATTTCCTACCTCTGCTTCAGCCTATTTTAAGCAGATACTCAGCTCTTAATTTTTTGTTTGTTGTATGTAGTCTGCTACTATATGTTAGAGAAATATTTTCTTTTTTTTCCCACTCTTTGGGTCACACCTGGCAATGCTCAGGGGTTACTCCTGGCTCTGCACACAGGAGGTACTCCTGGCACTGCTCAGGGGAACATATGGGATGCCAGGGATGGAACCTGGTCGGCTACATGAGGATTGTTCAATCTCCCAATGGAACAATCGGGCCATTGAACCCTTAGTATAAGAAATTACTTACATGTTATAACAGTAGGTATTGTGGTTATATGTCGGGGAGCTCCGCCGGGTCCCCAATAGTGCCGGGAAGCGAATTCCCTTCTACCTCCAAGCCAGTGAAGAATGGATGAAAACTCAGGAATTCGATGCAGTTTTAAAAGGCTTTACTATCACAGGATCCAATATACAATCCAAGAGCAGGGAAAACCTCCAGACTCTGGGTTCCCAGGTAGGCCCCAGCCAGGTGCAGGCCAAGATGGCTGCCACCACGTGTTGAGGCCCAACAGAGAATGGAGAGGACAGAGAAGCAAAACGCCAAGGGAAGCCGAAATGGCAAAAGGGGAAAAAAGAGAGCTTCTTTCTTCTTGCAGCTTATTTTATAGCCAGAAATCCGCCAAACTCCCCAGCCCAGCCCATTCTGGGCTGGGCTATCTAGAGATGAAAACAGGAAAATAGCTCTATAGAAATGTATAAGGACCCAGAGCTAATTCAAAGCCTCCCAGCAGAGCTGGGAAGAGCTGCAAGCCAGATGTAACTTCCAGGAAGGGTTAAATGCCCTCAGGTAATTTCTCCCAGCACCTCACCCAATGTCTTTTTTATATGCTAATGTCTTGAGCCAAGATCCGCCTGGAAAAACCTCCATAGGGTAGAGAACGGGGGCTCTTAGAGGAGTCCTGCAACAGTTGCACATGTTGTTATTGGGTGCCTTATACTTACATCTATAAAATGCAGTGCAATATTGGTTTAATAGTATTATTCAGCCTGAGATGTCCCCAGCAGTTGCAGAGATTGTAACTGAGTTATTCAATCATGGTCTCTGTGGAGATTTATAGGGGAGTCTCTGGTTCATGGCCACTGATGAGATTACTTTGGTGCCTAAGGGAGTTAATGTGTGTGACCACAGGACCTTCTGGGGCACTCAGAGATGGGGGCAGGGTCCCCACCCCTGACTGCATGACAGCCTGGAGTTCAGTCACAGAAACCTGCTACCTGGAGTTTTCAACCATTTACTCATGAGTGGGGGCTCGTCGGAGCAGTGAATTCCAACCTAAAGCATGTCAACGATTGTGTGGAGTGGGAATTTTGAGGCTGCCAGAGTCTTTGTTGAGACGGGCCATCCCCAAACCAGTCTCCCCTCTTGGTTGCCCCTTGTGTTCAACCTGGCCTGGGGAGAGCCAGAAACATCCCTCTCTACTCAATTTTTTAAAAACATTTTTATTATACCACGTGTGATATACAATTACAAAGATGTTCAAATTGGGTCTCTGTCGTACAGTGTTCCAGCACTCTTCCTTCCACCAGTGCCCCAGTCCCACCACCAGTGTACCCACGGTCCCTCCACCCAACCCCAGCCTGGCCCTGTAGCAGGCACCTTTTTTTCTCTCTTTCTCTCTGTCTCTGTATTTCTCTCTCTCTCTCTTCTCTTACATTCTGTGCCTTGCTCTACAAATATTTACGGTTTATGATGTAAGTCTCTTTGTATATTCAATGGTGAGTTCTAGTGTGACATTATAATTCCGTATTCCCCATCAGCCTCCCCAGTTTGTTGAAACTACAATGATCAGTACAGTGTATAAATGTGAAAGATCCTGGGAAGGACCTGGTCCTAGCCTTCATTATAATCTAAGCCTGTTGTGCAGCTACGGGCGGCTATACGCCAGCGCAGCATGGGTCTGGTCTGTCTCTTGTCCGGCTTGGCTGGTTGGGCCAATAGCCACGCCTGCTGGGACATGGAGGTGGAGGGATGGGGGGGGAGGAGCCCGGATCCCCTCTCCAAGTGTGTTGGTGCAGCCACCCCCTACGTGTCTGCTAACCCTGGAGTCCTTCATTGGACTTGGCCAGGGGGCCGAGCCATTTACTGCCCTCCGAAACTCCATGGGCTGCTCCACGAGGGTCAAGTGGCACAGCTGTGGGTCTCTCTACGCAACTGTTGACACTAACTTGTTCATGTTACTTTCTTAGTTACTGAATATTCAGTCTCAAGCCCACCACCATGCAACTTTCCACCACCGTTATTTCCCATTTTCCTACCACTGCTTAAGTCCACCCCTAAGCAGACACTCATACTGCTTGTTACAGCAATTCATATTTCATATTGAATGTTATAGCAGTTACAGCACTTTGCTGAACATGATCAAGAAATGTTTCCTTAGAAGAAAGTTAGTTAAAATTGTTCAGTCTCATCATGGAGTCATGGAGCCATTTAGCCCTTGTATAAGAAATTACCGATACATTGTTACAGGACAGGCGTTGTGACTATTATTTTGTTATCAGTTGCCTTATATTTACATGTATTAAATGTGGTGTGCTACTTGGTATATC
The DNA here is from genome assembly GCA_021461705.1 of Cryptotis parvus. Classification (NCBI taxonomy): domain Eukaryota; kingdom Metazoa; phylum Chordata; class Mammalia; order Eulipotyphla; family Soricidae; genus Cryptotis; species Cryptotis parvus. The sequence continues at coordinate 119,755 of JAJIBD010007353.1, read as the reverse complement.
AATATAATAGCGTTTGAGATGTTGTGTGGTTGGGAATGCAGCTGGACATTCTAGAAATTTCAAAGATTGTAACCGGGGATAAGGTTGGAGCTAAATTTATAACTGGATGGTGGCTTTGGGGTATGGGGTAACCACCTGGTCTTCCGGAAGAACAGGGAGATGCAGGGACTGGGCCCATCCCTGACTCCGTGAAAGCCTGGAGATTTCAGTCACAAAATCCACATACCTGAGATTTTCAATGGAATCATTCCTGGGTGGAGTGCGTCTGAGCATTCGAGTCTCTCCTTGAACATGGTGGTGATCATGGAGTGTGGAGGTTTTCGTCTGCTGGGGCTCTATTGGGACAGGCCAGACCCAAAACTGTCTGCATCTGGGGTGCCCCATGTAGTCAGCTTGGTGTGGGGGTGGAAGCCAGTTTTATTTTTTTAACTCTGATGTTCAGTAATATTTTGGGGGAAAGGTCTTGGCTTGAAGCTGGCAGTGCTGAAGGCTTCCACCTGGCTCTTTGCTCAGGGATCATTCCTGATGGGCTTCAGTTGGGGTGCTGAGGGTGAGACCTAGGTTGTTTCCATGCAGTACAATGAAACTTATCACAGTTCTTCTCTCCTTGGTAGCTTGGTTCTACTGCATCTGACCCGTCTTTGTGTATGCTCTGTTTGGGCTATGTTGATTTTCTTAAATCAGAACGTCACATATGGGGGAGTTTTTATGCTCTCCCTTTATTGAAGGTTGAATCCAGGGCGTATGTTCTCTCTGTTCCTTCCCCTGTATTGGATACCGAGCTCAGGGCCTTATGTTCTGTCTGTCCCTCCCTGATGGGGGGCCCTGGGCCTTATGTTCTGTCTGTCCCCTCCCTGTATTGGAGACGGAGCCCTGGGCCTTATGTTTTTTTTTTTTAAATAATTTTTTTTTTTACAATTACAAAGATATACAATTAAAAAGTTCATATTTGGGTTTTGGTCATACAGTATTCCAGCAACCATCCCGCCACCAGTGCCCATCTCCCACCTCCAACATCCCCGGTTCCCTCCCCCCTTCCCCAGCCCACCTCCATGGCAGGTTCTTTATTTCTTTCCATTTCTCTCTCTTTCACTTTTCCTTCCCCTCCAGACTATGGATTACAGAACATACATTAAAGGGTTGTCATGTGTATCCTTTTGCCTCTATTTAATGCTCAGTTCTAGGTTGGCATTAGTACCCTCGACAATTGTTCTGTCTGTCCCCTCCCTGTATTGGAGATGGAGCCCAGGGCCTTATGTTCTGTCTGTCCCCTCCCTGTGTTGGAGATAGAGCCCGGCCTCAACATTTATAGCATGACTTTACCACTGGAGCCACATTCTGGTCTCAAGCTACGTTTCCTTAAGTCTGTTTTTATTCTGTGCCATTCTATGTCTACTTTCTTTGTTAGACCTCAATATGGAGGATAGACCTTTGGAAATTATAGATCACCACAGATCTTTGATGTGCTAGGAAGTTTTCCAGGTCTTTCGTTTTCTTCTTGCTATTCAGATTAGTTTATGTGTGTTAATATCACCAGTTCATTTCATGCTGTTTCCTGTTCAGTTCAGTTTTTTTTGCGGGGAGGAATTGGCCACACCCAGCAGTGCTGAGGGATTCCTGGTTCTGTGTTCAGGGATCACACCTGGCACACCTGTTTTTTTTTTCCCTTTTTTGGGGGTCACACCCAGCAATGCTCAGGGGTTACCCCTGACTACTCAGGAATCAACTCCTGGCAGTGCCGTGACCATATGGGATGCTGGGGATTGAGCCTGGATCGGCTGTGTGCAAGGCAAACACCCTACCCTCTGTGCTATCATTGCTCCAGCCCCAGACACCTGGTGGTTCTTGAGGAACCAGTGTTGGTGCTGGGGATTAAACTAGGTTTGACCACATGCAAGGCGAGTGACTTCCCCTTCTGTACTCTCTTGGACCTATCCAATCAGTGTTTATTTTTCGCTTTTTATATGCTGTCTTTAATTTTTATTTATTTTATTTAAAAAAATATTTTATTATACCACCGTTAGATATACAATTACAAGATGTTCATGCTTGAATTTTGGTTCTACAATGGTCCAACACCCATCCCTCCACCCCTGCCCATCTCCCTTCACCAATGTCCCCACCTCCCTTGCTCTTCCCAGCCTGCCTCCATGGCAGGTTCTTTATCTCCTTTCTCTCTCTCTCCTTTCTTCCCTTTCTTACACATTGTAGATTGTAATATATACTAGAACATGATTCGCTCCACTAGTTTGATGTACCAGGTCCAGACCACGTAAAAATGGCAGCTATTATGGTGAGCAAATCTCATCTGGCTGCTTCTGAGACCCTACAGAGGTGGTGGGCCCACTCCCAAAACCCATCTTGCCTCCCTGGGAGTCTCAAGGTCAGCTGCGCTAGAGGAGAGCTGGATGACAGCTCTCCCCCTGCTTTGAGTCTCTGCATCATGGCCGAGAGCCCCGAAGCAGTTTGTGGGAAGGGCCACCAGGACTCTGGGACGGGTCAGAGAGGGAAGGGTACCCCAGCTCCATCTCCAGGAACACTCGGTGACTTCGGCCTCCGAGAGCCACCTACCTTGGTTCGAACTTGGCTGTTCTGAGCTAGTCTTGAGATCAGCGCCTCTCTTGTGTGGGTTCTGATGAGCTGTGGGGTTCGAACCATGATAATGGCGGCTATTATGGTGAGCGAGTCTCATCCAGCTGCTTCCAAGGCCCTACAGAAGTGATGGGCCTACTCCCAAAATTCATCTTGCCTCCTGGGAGCCTCATGGTCAGCTGAGCTAGGGGAGAGCCAGATGGCAGCTCTCCCCCATGCATCTGAGTCTCTCATCTTTCTCTCTATCTCTATTTCTCTGTATTTCTCTCTCTTCTGCTACACCGTGTGACTTGCCTTACGGTTTATGATGCAATTATCTATGTGTATATTCAGTAGTGAGTTCTAGTGTGACATTATAGTTCCTCATTCCCCATCAACCTCCCCAGTTTGTTACAACTACAATGATCATTATGGTGGACAGATGTGAAAGATACTGGGAAGGACCTGGTCCTAGCCTACTTTGTTATCTAAGCCTCTTGCGCGGCCGTGCACTGTCACAGCAGTGCCTGGTCTGCCCCCTTGTCCAGTTCATGTGGTTATGGAGGCTGCGAGCCCGTAGCCACGCCCACCGGCATGGAGAGGGAGGAGCCCAAATCCCTGCTCCAATTCCGGTCAAGTGGCTATCCCCCACATGACTGCTTTACCCTAGGAGCTACGTTGGTCTCAGCCGAGGATTAGCCAATTCCTCAGAGACTCCATGGGCTGCTCCACGGGTGGCCGGGCAGCACAGCTGTGCATCTGTCCCATGTTCGGTTCATTTCTGTTGTTACTGTTTTTGGCATATTGAATACACCACTGGTAGCTTGCCAGGCTCTGCCATGGCTCTGGGTTCATCCCAGGGGGCCCAGTCTTTTCCTATGTCAGACCATCAACCATCCAGGGCCCACAGGTCAGAGCCCTGGGCCTGTAGACAAGCCTGTCACCTGTCTGCCACCTGCCAATGCAGCCAGGCACCGCAGCCACACCTGTAACACCTCAAGGGGCAGGTGGTCCTGTCTTTTAATTTTAAACTCTTTTCCTGCTGAGAAATTTGTAGCAAATGTTTGAGAATTTGCATAGAGACCGGGACAGGAATACAGTGGGTAGTGCCTTGCTTTGCATATGGCCCACTCAGGAGCACAGTGGGTAGGGCCTTTCCTTATACACGGCCCACTCAGGAGCACAGTGGGTAGGGCCTTTCCTTACACACGGCCCACTCAGGAGCACAGTGGGTAGGGCCTTGCCTTATACACGGCCCACTCAGGAGCACAGTGGGTAGGGCCTTCCTTATACACGGCCCACTCAGGAGCACAGTGGGTAGGGCCTTTCCTATACACGGCCCACTCAGGAGCACAGTGGGTAGGGCCTTGCCTTATACACGGCCCACTCAGGAGCACAGTGGGTAGGGCCTTGCCTTATACACGGCCCACTCAGGAGCACAGTGGGTAGGGCCTTGCCTTATACACGGCCCACTCAGGAGCACTGTGGGTAGGGCCTTGCCTTATACACGGCCCACTCAGGAGCACAGTGGGTAGGGCCTTGCCTTATACGCGCCCACTCAGGAGCACAGTGGGTAGGGCCTTGCCTTGCACACGGCCCACTCAGGAGTACAGTGGGTAGGACCTTGCCTTATACACGGCCCACTCAGGAGCACAGTGGGTAGGGCCTTGCCTTCCTGCACGGCCCACTCAGGAGCACAGTGGGTGTAGGGCCTTGCCTTATACACGGCCCACTCAGGAGCACAGTGGGTAGGGCCTTGCCTTGCACACGGCCCACTCAGGAGTACAGTGGGTAGGACATTGCCTTACACGGCCCACTCAGGAGCACAGTGGGTAGGGCCTTGCCTTGCACACGGCCCACTCAGGAGCACAGTGGGTAGGGCCTTTCCTTATACACGGCCCACTCAGGAGCACAGTGGGTAGGGGCCTTGCCTTATACACGGCCCACTCAGGAGCACTGTGGGTAGGGCCTTGCCTTATACACGGCCCACTCAGGAGCACAGTGGGTGGAGGGCCTTTCCTTTGTACACGGCCCACTCAGGAGCACAGTGGGTAGGGCCTTGCCTTTATACACGGCCCACTCAGGAGCACTGTGGGTAGGGCCTTGCCTTGCACACGCGCCCACTCAGGAGCACTGTGGGTAGGGCCTTTCCTTATACACGGCCCACTCAGGGGCACAGTGGGTAGGGCCTTGCCTTGCACACGGCCCACTCAGGAGCACAGTGGGTAGGGCCTTGCCTTGCACACGGCCCACTCAGGAGCACAGTGGGTAGGGCCTACCTTATACACGGCCCACTCAGGAGCACAGTGGGTAGGGCCTTGCCTTATACACGTCCCACTCAGGAGCACTGTGGGTAGGGCCTTGCCTTATACACGGCCCACTCAGGAGCACAGTGGGTAGGGCCTTCCTTATACACGGCCCACTCAGGAGCACAGTGGGTAGGGCCCTTGCCTTATACACGGCCCCACTCAGGAGCACAGTGGGTAGGGCCTTGCCTTATACACGGCCCACTCAGGAGCACAGTGGGTAGGGCTTGCCTCATACACGGCCCACTCAGGAGCACAGTGGGTAGGGCCTTGCCTTATACACGGCCCACTCAGGAGCACAGTGGGTAGGGCCTTGCCTTTCCACACGGCCCACTCAGGAGCACAGTGGGTAGGGCCTTGCCCTGCACCGGCCCACTCAGGAGCACAGTGGGTAGGGCCTTGCCTTGCACACGCGCCCACTCAGGAGCACAGTGGGTAGGGCCTTCCTTATACACGGCCCACTCAGGAGCACAGGGGGTAGGGCCTTGCCTTATACACGGCCCACTCAGGAGCACAGTGGGTAGGGCCGTGCCTTATACACGGACCACTCAGGAGCACTGTGGGTAGGGCCTTGCCTTGCACACGGCCCACTCAGAAGCACAGTGGGTAGGGCCTTGCCTTATACACGGCCCACTCAGGGGCACAGTGGGTAGGGCCCCTTTCCTTCACACGGCCCACTCAGGAGCACAGTGGGTAGGGCCTTGCCTTGTACACGGCCCACTCAGGAGCACTGTGGGTAGGGCCTTGCCTTGCACACGGCCCACTCAGGAGCACAGTGGGTAGGGCCTTGCCTTATACACGGCCCACTCAGGAGCACTGTGGGTAGGACCTTTCCTTATACACGGCCCACTCAGGAATGCGTGGGTAGGGCCTTGCCTTATACACGGCCCACTCAGGAGCACTGTGGGTAGGACCTTTCCTTATACCACGGCTCACTCAGGAGCACAGTGGGTAGGGCCTTTCCTTATACACGGCCCACTCAGGAGCACTGTGGGTAGGACCTTTCCTTATACACGGCCCACTCAGGAGCACAGTGGGTAGGGCCTTTCCTTATACACGGCCCACTCAGGAGCACTGTGGGTAGGGACCTTCCTTATATCGGCCCACTCAGGGGGCACAGTGGGTAGGGCCTTTCCTTATACGGCCCACTCAGGGAGCACAGTGGGTAGGGGCCTTGCCTTATACACGGCCCACTCAGGAGCACAGTGGGTAGGGCCTTGCCTTATACACGGCCCACTCAGGAGCACAGTGGGTAGGGCCTTGCCTTATACACGGCCCACTCAGGAGCACAGTGGGTAGGGCCTTGCCTTATACACGGCCCACTCAGGAGCACAGTGGGTAGGTCCTGCCTTGCACACGGCCCACTCAGGAGCACTGTGCGTAGGGCCTTTCCTTATACACGGCCCACTCAGGAGCACAGTGGGTAGGGCCTTTCCTTATACACGGCCCACTCAGGAGCACAGTGGGTAGGGCCTTGCGCTGCACACGGCCTACTGAGGAGCACTGTGGGTAGGTCCTTGCCTTGCACACGGCCCACTCAGGAGCACAGTGGGTAGGGCCTTGCCTTGCACACGGCCCACTCAGGAGTACAGTGGGTAGGGCCTTGCGTTGCATAGTGCTGATTCAGGTCTGTACTCCACTTGGTCCCTGAGCCCTGCCGGAGTCTTTCCTGAGCACACAGCCAGGGGTAAGCTTTGAGCACTGCTGAGTATGCCCCAAAAATACATCTTTGCTTCATAAAATATGGTTAGATTGTGAGACTCCGCAGTCTTGGGGGACCATCATCTGCAACATGGGGATGGCAGCTGCTGTTTTTCCCTCCGGTTCTGCTGTGCTGCCATGGGCTTGTCATGCATGAGGACGCTGTGGCGTTCCCTCACATCTTTCCCCTCTCAGCGTGCTAGAGGATGCTCAGCTCCAGTCTCCTCTCCTCTACATGGTCACTCTCTGCCCTCAGCTGTCCTTTCTGACTGACTAGAAAGATGGAGCGATTCCGCCAGGCTTAGTTTCGTCTGTGTGGCTGTGAAGTTTGGCAGTTCTGGAATTGCTTTTATGAGTTAGTGAGAAAAAGCTGAAAGAAAAAAAAAGGGACACTTCTTTGGTCTCCTGTTGGATTCACATTCAGGCTTTGTGTCTACATGGTGCCTTCAGTGGGGTCTACACAGCTGCCGCAGCGTGTCCCCAGTGAGTGAGATGGCTTTTGCGACGGTGCTGCGGGAAGAGACGAGAGAAAAGAAAACTCTAAATGAAGGCACAGCTTCATGTTTCTCTCAACGGAGAGGGGCACATTTCTGTATGGAAAGTTGACTCTGTTGGTTTTGGTGCAGCCAGCCATGCTGGGGGCTGATACTCACAGTTCTGTGCTCAGGAGATGGTTTGGTGGTGGGAGTGAACCCAAGGCCTTGCACATGTGGGGCAGGTCTCACACCGAGCTGCAGCCTCACTCTGGACGTGGGTTGATGGTGTTTACCCTGTGGTGTGTGTGTGGGGCTGGCCGCGCCCCTGCGGCGTGTGTGGTGTGTGCATAGGGCTGGGTTCAAGGTCCCTATTGGCAGAGGGCAGACAGCATCTTAGGAGACTCATTTCATTATTGGCCATTCTTTAGGTTTGACTTGTGTGTTTGGTCAGTGTGTTGCTTACCTGTTTTGGCCTGTTTGGGGGCCACACCAGTGATTCTCAGGCCCCCTTCTGCCTCGGCTCTCAGGAATCACTCCTGGCAGTGCACAGGTTGCGGGATGGACCAGCCTCCTGCCTGCTGTACTGTTTGTTGCTGATCTCTCAGTCTGTCACGTGTCTTTTAACGCATAATGTAACGCATGCGTAGTTGGTGGTTCTCTAGTTTTCTGTTGCCCGTGATTGTCTGATGCCCTTGAACTTCCCTTTTCTCTGGAGTCAAAGCCAGCGCTGGCCTCACGTGCCGTGAGCTTCATCCCTCACCCTCATGACCTGGGGTATTTTTCCAGCTTTAGAATTGTCATATTACTGTATAAGTTTAAGGACTACAGCATGGTGCTTTGGTTTACGTGTTATGAAATGATCACTGTAGTAGGCTTGGCTAACCTCCATCTTTCGATATAGATTGAAAAAAAAAAAGGAAAAGGAAAAGGTATTTCTTCTGTGATAAGAACTCAGGCTGGGGGCGGAGTGATAGCGCAGTGGTCGGGTACTTGCCTTGCACACAGCCATCCGGGGTTTGATCCCTGGCTTGCCACAGGGTGCCCTGGGCACCACCAGGAGTTATCCCTGAGTTTAGAGCCAGGAATAACTCACCTCTGAGCATCACCAGGTGTGACCCAAAAGTCACAAATCAGAAAACAAATCGCCCCAAACCTAAGCCCCAGGGCCCCCAAACCGAGGGTTTCTTTCCTTAGCAGCTTCTCTGTGCGCTGTGGTCAGGGTGGCGGTCATGGTGCCGCCGTGAGCTCTCTTACGGTCTTACTCCTGGGATCCTGCAACTGGACCACCTTCCTCCACTTCCCCTTCGACCCGAAACTTTGATTTTTGTTTATTTTTGGGCCATACCCAGGGATGCACAGGGCCTACTCCTGACTGTCTCAGGGGACCATATGGTTGTCGGGTTTGAAATCTCCTCTACGAGGGCAAGGCAAGCACCCACCGCTGTCTCAAACCTCGACTTTTTTTTAGGAATCTTGATTATTGGGAATTTTGTAGAAGGTCCTAAATTGGCATATATATGATATTTTTTTCTTCAGTATTACATTGAAGCTGTGAGTTTCTGGAAAAAATAGCAGGGATAATTTTTTGTTTGTTTTGATTTGAGGCTGCATTGGTGATGCTCAGGAGCTGCTCCTGGCTCTGTTCACGAATGCCGTCTGGCAGTGCTCTGGGAACAGAATGGCGCTGTGAGGTCGGGCGGGGACAAGCTCCTGCATCTTACCTCTGGTTAGTCTTTATGGCGTACTCAGTATTATTACTCTTTTCTATGTCCCTCCAGTGATGCTTAGGGCTTTGCACTCAGGCATCGCTTGCCTTGAACTCAGGAGCCATCTGGGGTACTGGGAATTGAACCCAAGTCGGCCCACGCAACCCAAGTACCTGCTCTGCTGTCTCTTTGACCTCTACTTACTATTGCTTTGAATTACATGAATACGCATAATTCTAAGGTCAAAAGTATACAATTGGTTTCTTTCATAGTAGTCTTTTTTATCTCCCTCTTCTTCCTAGTCCTAAAAGCAAGCATCTTTTGATTTTATCATTTGAATGTTTTTCCCTGGTAACACATATCAATCCCTCACTTACATAGTTTTCTTTTGTGTGTGTGTGGGGTGGGGAACCTGCATCCAGCAGTTCTGGGCTTCGCCTGGCTGTGCACCAAGGGTTAAATCCTGGCAGTGCTTAGAAGTGAACCTGGGTTTGGCTGTGTGCCAGGCAAGTGCCCTCTCTTCTGTACTGTCATTCCAGCCATCTCGTCTTACTCTGCGGACAGTTCTTGCACATACACCACACAGCTTACTCTGAAAACACATACACAACATTAAAACCCCGGTTTCAGCCCTATTTTTAAAAAATCTAGCCGCCCTGAAATTATAATAAAGTGTAGTCACCCTGAATTAGTCTCCACAAAGTTACTGGCGATTGGGTTTCAGGCACACAATGTCCCAACAGCCGTCCTTTACCAGTGTCCACTTCCCCAAGTGCCAACAGGGTACAACAAGTACAAGAAGTCCACCCCCACTTGCCTCCCCCTGCCAACCTGTTTCTATGAGGCACTTTTAAAAGCAAACAACACGTGTTAGTACTTTGTTTGCCCCGCTCTTATAGAAAAGCTAGCTGCCTTCCGTGCTCTTAACTGCCTTGTTGAGAAACCAGGTCTCTAGGGCAGCCCTCAACTGTGACTTCCTGTGCTCAGGTTAGTTTAATGGTTTTTGTTTTTCTTTCCTTTTTTAATATCTGGAACTTAAAGTTACATAGCAAGGTAGCAACAAAGAGCCAAATGTGATGCAGGGGAGAACTGATCCACACAATTGAGTGAGTGTGTGTGGGGAGTGGGGACAGGAGTTGAAAGGGCGCTGTTGGGGTCCTTGGGGCAGGAGGTGAGCTTACTGTTTAGCGGTGTGGTGTTTGACGCAGTGGTGGTGTGATAGGGAACCAGCATTATTGTAAAGCAACAGACGCTGAATCAATAAGAAAAGCTTTTTAAAAAGGTCACGTTAAAAACTAATAGAAACTTTATTTTTGTGTTCACCATCTGTCATTCCTTTCTATCTTCACAGATCTTTTCCAACCTGTCCCTGGATGAGCGCTGCCTGTCCGCGCCACTGGTGTGCAGGTACTGGCGGGACCTGTGTCTGGATTTCCAGTTCTGGAAGCAGCTGGACCTCAGCAGCCGCCAGCAGGTATGGCGGGAGTCGGGGCCTCAGAGACGCTCTCAGGAGATACTTGTAGCCCATGTTCTACATCACTTTGTTCATCCTGTATCATTTTCAAGACCGTTTAAAATGACTCTACCTTATTTTTTGTATGCTTTATTTTTGTGACTCAAGCTAGTTTCTAATGGTGTAAAAGATAATTTAGTGTTATTTGGGGGACTATTTTTCTCTTGTCCACCTGTCGTTTCTTTCTTTTTTTAAAAGTTACTAATAATTTTTTGGCTTGGAGGGATCCATAAGTATTAGCTTAACTGGTAGGAAATGATGCCACACACTTATGCAGTACTGCTGCTTTGTTGCGTGTTGCCCTAGAGCTTTATACACACTGATCTCTTTGATCCACCTGCAACCTTTGGGTTACTGCTATTATTATCCTTGTTAACAACATGGCACATCACTTAATTTATGCACGTCACTTACGTGGCACATAAAGTGTGTTCATTCACATTGCTTGTTGGATTTATCTTAAAAATTTGATTGTGTGTGTCCATGCATATCACTTACGTGGCACAGAGTGTGTCCATGCATATCACTTATGTGGCACATAGAGTGCATTTATGCACATCACTTACGTGACACATAAAGTGTGTTCATTCACATTGCTTGTTGGATTCATCTTAAAAATTTGATTGTCAGTACTTGACTTTAAAAACATTTCAGATAGAATATGATTTTTATTGGAATACTAGACCTGTCCTAAGTTTTTTCCATATAGTGTTGGTAGTGATGTTCTGGTTAAGAGTCACCACATGTTTAATTTTCAAAAACAAATGAAAATCCTTGGTTTGTGATATTTGCTGGTTTTGTGGAATAAATGTTTTCGCATGGCCAGTTTGATGCCACTGAGTGCTTTGATAACTTGCTGTAGTCACTTGGGAGTCAGCACAAGTTGCTCTGCTTGTGTGTAACATGCTTTAAGTGGAGCAGATTCCTAAGCATTGTGTAATGTTCCTTTTTTGTCTTTCTGTGTCATTGGTATGGTAAGACTGTTACAGAATTAGTACTTTGCCTACCTGGTTTCCCAATGTTTTTTTTTTTCTGGACAGAGTGATATTTAGTTGGTTGTGACTAGTAGAATGAGAGAATAATATGAAGTAATTCATTTGTTCCTTAGTAATCTCAGATGTGTTAGCTACTTACTCTAAGATAATAAAGTAATTCTCTTTGAGTATAAAGAGAAGCATATAAGGAGAGATAGTTGCAGCCTTGGTTTGTATTGCCAATATCTCTCAGCACAGTTCTTTTCCTTCTCTGTTCTAAATGTCATGTGTATTCCCTCACCCCCACCGACCCCACCCCCTTCTGCGTTTCTTCCAAGGTCTTGAATAATGTTAACACTAATCTCCCCCATGCCCATGTAGATATTGGGCACGGGTATATCGATACACTGAGCATTGCCAGGGGTCACTCTTGAGCACCAGAGACCAAAAATTAAAAATCACAGACCACGTGAGATTTTATCCCGATGATTCCCTCTCTGGGGTCCGTACATGCTTGTGGCTGGGTCAGGATCACGCCTGGAGCATGCAGGCTGCGCCAGCGCTCCAGTGATAACACCAGAGGAGAAGCATGTCTGGCTCTCAGTCTCCGGGGAAAGCACGAGTTACTTGGGATGGGCATTTGTACCACTTAGTGTGTCGATGATCCAAATGACGGCACACTTCCTTTCTTTTCTTTCTCCATTTTTACTCAAATGTGCCTAGGCCTCTTCTTGGTTCTGAGCTCAGGGGTTACTCTGGGTGCTGCTCAGGGGTCACTGGATGCTGCTTAGGTGCTCATTGCCCATATAATATGCCAGGGGTTGAACTGAGGGGCAACAGTAGGCAAGACAGGTGTCTTACTCTCTTGCTTTGTTCTCATCTGTGGGTTAATTGCAGGTGAGGCAGTATCCTGACAAAAGCATTAAAGCAGTTGACACTATATACTATGCCTTCGTTGTATACTTTTTTGCTAGGTTAAAAGGGACAGTAAGGGACAGAGAATGCAGCCCTCTGTGTACGCTTCCAGTAAGGATATATTTTTAAACTTCCCATGTTAAGTACCAGGTACTCTTGCTTGGTAGTTTTTAACACTATTTCTAATACCAAAGGTGTGGAATTCTTCCATTCTGGTGACATATATCTGACAATTTCTGCTCTGGAACTCCTGGGCTTAGCGGTGCCCCCATGGGGTGGGGGCCTCATTCCCGCACGCTGTCTCCACACCAGAGGCCAGTCACAAGTCCAGGAGTCACCCCATACCCAGACCTCTACCAGCTGTGTTTTTAGTGGTTCCTACAATCAGCTTTACACTTTCTCTAGTTTGTTAGAAATAGTGTCAGCACTTAGGGAAAATGCTTGTATATATAAAGTACTAGTTTTTTGAAGATTGCCACTTGGGCCCCATCAAATTTGAAAAGAAAAATGCACAGGGACAGGTACGAGATTCCGCATCTCCTTTCTTTTTTTTACTTCAGTGGAATAACCCTAAGATAGTTACAGAGTTGTTCATGATTGGGTTTCAATCATACAGGTTCCAGCAACCTTCCCTTGGGTGTGCATTCCCCGCCACCAGCGTCCCTACGGCTCTATCGGACTTTCCCAGCATTTGGATTGTCCCCAGCCCAGCTTTTCACATCTCCTGTGAAGGAAATTTATCACCCTGTTCTTTGCTTTTGCTCTGAGGATGAATGTCAGAGTCTGAGAGTCTAAGTTTTCATTCTCTAACCAAGCGCTGGTTGTTTTTTCTGGTGATGTTTCCCAGCAGAAGCTACATGGGGATCCTGACCTAAGTCACTTCATGACTGAAAGCTCTTGTGTAGTCTCAAGGGGCCCATTCTGAACCGCAGAGCATGCTGTTATCTTCCTGAAAACTCCGAGCATTTTTGAACTCTGTCCTAGGATTGAAGAGAAGAACTGTGGTTCTAATTCATATGGCTCTTATTACATTAATAATATTTGTTGTGTATATTAAATGCTCCTTACAGGGTTGAAACGATAGTACAGTGGGTAGGGCACTTGCTTTGCACGCGGCCTGCCCGAGTTTGATCCTTGGCTTCCCATATGGTCCCTGAGCTTGCGAGGAATGATCCTTGAGTGAAGAGCCAGAATTTACCGTGAGCACTGGCGGGTCTGGCCCCCAAAACAAAAAATATTACTTAATGCTAATGCATTTCTTAATACTCTAAATTCTTGTTATGCTTTAATATTTAGGTCTTCTTTTTATTGTGCTGCATGCTGTGAGCTGTATGTACAATCATCTAATTTCTATTATAGGGGACTATTTAATGGAAGAATGGAAAATGAAGCCACACTTTTTGCAAAAGTTTAAATCTACTTTTTTTTCTCCCTTGTAGGTTACTGATGAATTATTGGAAAAAATTGCATCAAGAAGTCAAAATATAATAGAAATCAACATTTCTGATTGCCGCAGCATGTCTGACACCGGGCGTGTGTGTTCTAGCATTTAAGTGTCCTGGACTTCTTAGGTACACAGCCTACAGGTGTAAGCAACTTTCCGGACACCTCCATCATTGCCGTGGCCTCGCACTGTCCTCTGCTGCAGAAAGTTCACGTAGGCAACCAGGACAAACTTACTGATGAAGGACTCAAACAGGTAGATTTTTTTCATTCATAAAGTTTTGTTACTCACATTAACCCAGTGTTTTCTTGCAGTGACACCTTTATTTTTAATTCAAGTTTTTTGGGAACCTTATGGTTCTAAGGACTCACTCCTGGCTCTGTGTTCAGGGATTGTTCCTGATGGGGCTTGGGGATGCATGTTCAGTCCATGCTGGGATTGAGTACAGATCCATGGCCTGCAAGACAAAGTCTGTTCTCCGGCCTGCAGCACCACTTTTTTTTGCTTTTTTTTTTTGGGTGGGGGGGGTTGGGGCAGGTCACACCTGGCGATGCTCAGGGTTTACTCCTGGCTCTACACTCAGGAATTACTCCTGGCGGTACTCAGGGACCATATGGGATGCCGGGGATCGAACCCGGGTCAGCTGCTTGCAAGGGAAACGCCCTCCCACTTGTGCTATGGCCCGGCCCTGCAGCACCACTTTTAAAGATGCTATGTATGCTCAGAGGCTAGAGCAGTTTTTTTGGTACCTAAGATATTTTTTATTTTTTACTGTACCTAGGAATAATTTTTTGGGTTCGTGAACTAGAGTGTTCTGGTTATAATTGATACATGATTAACATTGCTATATTTTTCAATAAGTGCCTGAATTTCTGAGTAGCCATGTTATTAATACAGTTATTTTTTTTTTCCTACTTTGGGGCTTTGGGCCATGTCTGACTGTACTCAGGACTTAGTTTTAGAGTGCTCAGAGGACCATATATAGTGCTAGTGATCTTACTGGGTCAGTTGCATGCAAGGCAAGTGTCTTACTCCTTCCTTTTTTTTTCTCTTTTTGGGTCACACCTGGCGATGCTCAGGGGTTACTCCTGGCTCAGGGGTTACTCCTGGCTCGGCACTGGGGAATTACTCCTGGTGGTGCCTGGGAGACCATAATCCTTGAATTCTTAATCCTTAATCCCGTTGGCTCCTTATTAGTTTTGGGAAGGGGCAGTGGAGTAGATCTAGTAGACCTCTGGTCTTACTCCTGGCTCTGCACCTAGGGATCACTCCTGGCAAGGTGGGGACCATGTGGAGGTGCTGCTAACCTGGGTCAGTGATGTGCAGGACAACCTCTTGGCTTGTCTTTGGGCCATACCCAATAATACTCAAGGGGTACTCCTCGCTCTGCACTCTGGAATTACTCCTTTGTGCTTGGGGAAGAATATAGGGTGCAGGGGATTGAACCTAGGTCGGCCGAAAGTGCGAGGTAAGCACCTGCATGGCATATTGTCTCTCTAACCCATTCTGAAATATTCTTTTTTTTGGGCCACACCCACAAATGCTCAGGGGCTATTCCTCTCTCTAAACTCAGGAATTACTCCTGGCGGTGCTCAGGATGCTGGGGCCATCCCCAGGATCTAGGTTGACAATGTGCAAAGCAGATTCCCTACATACTGTGCTATTGCTCTGTTCCTAATTCTAAAATTCTTTAAAAATGGAGGCACCGTGGTGTACAGTATTATCAGTTATTGTTTCAGATTCTAACACCATTTCAGGTTCTAACACCACACTCAGCCAGTGTGTAAGCATCCCTCTCTAAAGTCTCAAGATCTTCCCACACACCCTCCTCTCTCACCCTCTTAGTGAACTCCAGTCTGTGTGCAGTTGCTCAGGGCCTGTTAGCCTTGGATCTCTCTAATAGGAGAGGGATTATTCTGATTTTCCCTCTGCTTCTGACTGGTTTACTCATTATGATACTCTCTAGTTTTGTTCATGTAGCAGAAAGTTGCATGAGTTTCTGACAGCTCTGTCATATATGCATAGCACATTTTCTTTATTCACTCATCTGTTCTCAGGCACTTGGGTTGGTTGTTTCTATCTTGTACCTGTGAATAGCTTTGTAGTGAACATAGGAGTCCAAATGTCTTTTCAAAATAGTATTTTGGGCCCTTGGGATGCATTTTATGAAGTGGAATTGCTGGTTTTTGATAGGTCTCCACATTATTTTCCATGAGATGGCGTTCCCCCAGTAGTGGATGAAGGTTTGGGTCCTTTTTTCCTCATCCCTACCAGTATTGGATGTATCTGGGTTTTTTTTTTTTTTATGTAGATTGCTCTCACTGGGGTGAGGGATGGCTCGTGTTGATTTGCATTTCCCTGATGATGAAGGGAGTACACTTTGTGTGTATTTGATTGGCTATCTATGTATCTTCTCTGAAGAAATGTCTGTACTGCCCCCCTCCACCCCCTTTTTTGAGTTAAGTTTTGCAGGTGCCTTTCGGTCTTGGGTGTTAGCCTTTGTCAGATGGGGATGGGTGATGAGCAAATATTTTCCTCCACTCTGTAGAATTTGTTTTTATTCTGGTCATTTCTTTGCAGTGAAGAAGCGTCTTAATTGGATGGAATCCCATTTGTTTTAGTTTTGCTTGATTGGTGACACTGAGTCATTGAATGTGCCTATAGAATCCATATCACAGAGTTGTTCCTATGTTTTCCTCAATGTAGTTTATGGATTCAGGTCTAATGTTGAAGTTTTTAATCCATTTTGAGTTAACTTTTGTGTAGGTTATGAGATGGGGACCCAAGTTTATTTTTTTTTTTTGCATGTGGCTAACCATTTTTCCCAGTACCTTTAAATGAAGAGGCTTTTCTTCCTCTACCTCATATCTCACTCCTTTGTTGAAAATTCATTGTCTACATATATATCAGAGCCTTTCTCTGGATCTATTATATTCCATTGGTCTTTAGTAACAGTCTTAATTGTTTATAAAGCAGCTGTGCTATCAGACCCGAGGAAAGGCCTGATATTAAAAAACAACACAGTAGTACTGGGAAATTTTTTTAACACCTTTCACTGCTAGATTGATCAGCAGGCAAAAAATCAATAAGAACACATTGATTTTATATTTTTAACTTTATTTGAACACTGTGATTTGCAAAGTTGTTCATAGTACAGTTGTTTGAAGTATTGAGTATTCCAACACCAGTCCCACCACCAGTGTGCCCTGACCACCACCAAAGACCTTTGTTTCCCACCCACCCCCATCCCATGCCTGCTTCTTTAGCAGGCACTAATTATATCGCTTGTTACAACATAGTTATTGGAATGGCATTGATAAGTCAGACTGTTTTACTGGGTTGTTACATGCAAATTGAACTTATTAAATGTAGTGGGCTTCTACTCAGCTTTTTTTTAAACAAAGATGTTCATATTAATTTCTTACAAATATTCAATACTCAACCCTAAACCCACCATCATTGCAACTACGGACAATAATTATTTCAAATTTTCGCACCCATGTTTTGAACCTGTCCTAAGCAGACACTGAATAATTTATTTTATATTGCTTGTTAGAAGTAATTTGCTAAATATGGTTGAGAAACATTCTTAGGAAAAAGTTAATGAAGATTATTCAGTGTCACGATAGACCCATTGGGTCATTAAGCCCTTTGTATAGGAAATTACTGATATCTTATTACAGAATAGACATTGTGATTACATATTTTGTTATTGGGTGCCTTATACTTGCATCTATTAAATGTGCTGTGATATTTGATATATCAGTACACTGAGTTTGAGGTGTTGCAGCCATGTGCCCCAGGAAGTTCAGAGATTTTAACTGAGTTACTGGTCTCTTTCTAGATTTATCTATGAGTCTCTGGATCATGGCTGATGGATGGAATTCTTTGGCGCCTGAGGTAGTTCATGGGTGCTATCACTAGGGCTTTCTGGAGAACAGGGAGATGGGAAATTCCGAGAAACCCTGGAGAAGTTAGTCGCAGAAACATGCCTACCTGAGTGTTTCAGCAGATTCACTCAAGGGTAGGGCTCCTTTGAGGAGTGGAGTCTGACCTTGAGCATGGTGGCAGTTGTGGCATTGGAAGTTTTTCGGTTACTGGGGTGTGTTGGGACAGGCCTGGCCTCACTTGTTCCCCTCGGAGGTGCCCTTTGTGTGCAGCCTGGTGCATGGAGGACTGGGAGCATCTCTGGAAACATAATTCTTAAGGAGAAGAAATGAAAGAGTTGGCTTAATAGACATGTGAAAGGGCTCACTTTCCACTCCAAAAGTTCATGTTCTACTCCAATGTGTGGAACATTTTCCATGATAGCAGACTTATCTCTGCAAACTCAAGAAGATAAAAGTCATAGCAACTGTCTTCCCAGACCACAGTGCTTTGAAAATCTAAGTTGATCACAAATAGAAGAAGGGGAAAAACTTAAGAAACCTATTGCCAGAAAACTGCTTGGTCAACAACAAAGAAAAAAAATCAAGAAAAAGAATTAAAAATTACTGGACACAAATCAGTATGAAGTCATGAGTTACCAGAACATATATGGCACAGTGGAAACTGTCCTAAGAGGGAGACCCTTAGCAGTGTACATCAGGAAACGAGGCACAAATAAAAGCACTTTCTGCACAGCTTACGTCACTATAACAACAACAACAACAATAAAAACAGTAAAGGGAGCCCAAAATATTCCCCTAAAAGGGGAGGAAATAGAAATAAAAAACACAATGTAAAAGATTAGTGAGATCAAGAGCTCTTTTCTTTTCTTTTTTTCTCTTTTTTTTCTTTTTTCTTTTCATCTTTCTTAAGATTCTTTCTTTCTTTCTTTCTTTCTTTCTTTCTTTCTTTCTTTCTTTCTTTCTTTCTTTCTTTCTTTCTTTCTTTCTTTCTTTTCTTTCTTTCTTTCTTTCTTTCTTTCTTTCTTTCTTTCTTTCTTTTCTTTCTTTCTTTTCTTTCTTTCTTTCTTTCTTTCTTTTCTTTCTTTCTTTCTTTCTTTCTTTCTTTCTTTCTTAGAATAAACAAGATCTACAGAACATTAGCTAAATTCACAGAGGAAAAGAGAAAATTCTGAAAGGCCAGGTCATAAGTAAAAAGATATTTTACTTGGTATTTTACATTTTTTTGCAAGTATTACATCAAATACCATAAAAATTGAAAGACTTTTCAGATTCAGATATTTCTATGAATAATTTTATGCTGTGGATTTGGAGAAATTGGAGAAGAAATGGGCAACTTTGTGGAACCCTGTGACCATTAAGACTGAGCCAGGAGGAAACATTACCTGACAGAGCAGTCACCAGGAAATCAAATGGTGCTGAAATTCCCACAATGCTTCTAGAAAGTCCAGGACCAGACGGGTTTACTATTGAGTATTTCCAAACCTTCAGAGAAGATCTACTTCCTCTCCTTCTCAGAACCTTCCAGGAAATTGAAGAATTAGGAATCCTCTTAAATAGTTTTTATGAAGCCAAAAGCAACCCCAAAAAGGAAATTAATAGAGCAGCACCCCTGATGAACATGGATGAAACATCCTTGACAAAAATATTCGCAAACTGAACCCTACAACGTACTGTTATACGCTGTGGTCAGATGGGATTTATCCAAAGTATGCAAGGATGATTTAATATATGCAATTCTGTCAATGTAATATATTGTATCAATACAAGGAAAGACTAAAAAAACACTGGTAGATGCAAAAAAGTACTTCCGTAATATCTAACAGTCATTTATGATAAAAATTTGAAAGAAAATGTGAATAGAAGGAGCTTTGCTCGGTATGTTGAAAGCCAGTTCAGTTTAAGGCACAAAGCTGCCCAAACCCTGTGCCTTGCCTCTAGGGACCCCCAGTAACGATGCTCACCCTTCCCTGCTCACCTCTCTCAGCTCTCCTGCCAACCTGCCCCATCCTCTTGAGGCCCACTGTCAGCAGTGCTGGTGGGAGTATAGTGCTGGGAATCAGCTGGGATCCACCCAGCTCCTGAACTGTGCACCCCAACCCTAAACATCTGCTCTTTTATTGGGGGAGGTCATCCCAGCAATGCTTAGATTACTCCTGGCTCTGCACTAATTACTCCTGGTAGTGCTTGGGAGACTAAATGGGATGCTGGGGATTGAACCTGGGTTGTGTGCAAGGCAAATACCTTACCTAGAGTGCTATCACTCCAGCCAACTCTTTATTCATTATTCTAAGATATAAATGGAAGTTTAAATTAATCAGTGTAAAATGAAGTAAAAAGGTAGCAATAAATCTATAGTTAGCATAATAGTTGGATTAAAAATAGTATTCTCGGGCCGGGGCGATGGCCCAGTGGGTAGGGCGTTTGCCTTTCACGCGGCCACATGCTGGCCTGGGTTCAATCCCGGCATCCCATATGGTCCCCCGAGCACCGCCAGGAGTAAATCCTGAGTGCAGAGCCAGGTGAAACCCCTGAGCATTGCCGGGTGTGACCCAAAAAAGCAAAAAAAAAAAAAAAAAAATAGTATTCTCAGGGCTGGTAAATGAGTAAGGCCCACTACACAACTAGATTATTCTCAGGGCTGGTAAATGGGTAAGGCCCACAACACAACTAGATTGGTTCTCCAGCACCCAGTCTGGTCCCTTGAGCACTGCCGGGAGTGATCTGCGCAGTGCAGAGCCAGGAATAAGCCCTGAGCACTGCCAGGTGTGGCCCAGACACCACCCATTGCCTCTCTCAAAAAACTTTCTTTATACTTTCTATACATTGAGCTTTTTTTTGTTTTAATTTAAATTTTTTAAAATTAAACAAAATAAACTTTATTTGAATACTGTGATTTACAAAGTTGTTCACAGTACAGTGGATTTAGGTATTCAGTTTTCCAACACTAGTCCCACCACTAAAGTGCCCTTACTGCCACCAAAGACCCTAGTTCCCCCCCCCATGCCTGCTCCCCTTAGCAGGCACTAATTTAATTTCAAAGCACTTTCTTTGGAAATGGCCACTTAGTTTTTCTTGTCTGAGATTATTAATGAAGAAGAGTTGAGTCCCAGATTTGTGGCTATTTTAAATATTTCAAAATAGTGGTTGGATTTTAAGCCCGGAGTTTCCAGAGCCTCGGTCATCTCTCCATTTTTCCAGGCCAATAAACGATACTCTTTCAAGAGGGCATGCTCCCTGTGGGCAGAGAACTTGGACATTCATCATCCCATCTATTCGTCCATAGTGCTTTTA
The DNA here is from genome assembly GCA_021461705.1 of Cryptotis parvus. NCBI lineage: Eukaryota > Metazoa > Chordata > Mammalia > Eulipotyphla > Soricidae > Cryptotis > Cryptotis parvus. The sequence goes on along the minus strand of JAJIBD010007353.1, from coordinate 98,968 downwards.
GCAAGTGTTTATTGAAAGAACTAATTCCTTTCAAGGACTTTCTCAGGATTACTTATGTTCATCTTTGGGGTGGTGGCTCTAATGCTTGCCAGTGAAGCAGAGTGTCAGTAAAATCCGTTTTTTTGGGGGTTGGGGGAAACGGGTCTTTTTTTTAAAATTATTATTTATTTATTTATTTTTAAAATTTATTATTTCATTTAAACACTGATTTACAAAGTACAAAGTTTTTCACAATACAGTTGTTAGGAACATTCATTGTTCAACACGAATCCTACCACCAGTGTCCTCCCACCACCACCAAAGACCCTCATTACCCCCTCCCCCCATCCCCAGGCCTGCTCCCTTAGCTGGCACTCATTATATTGACCATTGCAGCCCATGTAAGGGAATGGTATTGGTAGAGTCATGACATTTTTGGGTTGTTATGTGCAATTCTGGCACATTTGTTTTCTTGCATTCACTTTCTGAATTTCTAGGATGTAGTGGGCTTCACCCAGTCTAATCCCAAACCCACCACCACTGCACCTATGGACAACACTTATCTCGAATTTTTCTTAATCTCTTTTTGAACTCGTCCCAAGCATGTACTGAATATTCTTTACTGCTTGTTGGAGCTAGATCGCCAAATATGATCAAGGAATATAGTCTAAGAAGGAAGTCAGTGAAGATTATTTAGTCTCACAGTGAACCCACTGGGCCATTTGAGCCTACTGAATAAGAAATTACTGATATGTTCCCACAGAACTGACCTCGTGCCCACACACTTGTAATTGTATGGCCATACTTAATTCTATCAAATGTGATGGGATACCTGGTAAATCAGTATACAAAGCTTTGAGATAAGGCATGGCCACTTTACAGCCATGTGCCACGGGGAGAGCCGGGTTCGGCTCTGCCATGTGTCTGCGTGTCTGGATCACCGCTGTCAGCACCGGACGCAGTTTGTGGGCATGGCCACCAGGCCTTCTGGAGGGAACAGAGCTGGGGGGAGAGTCGCCATCTCCAGCTCCAGCTCCAAAGCCTGATGAGCTTAGTCACAGCGACCTGCTTACCTGGGCTTAAAATCAGCTTCACTCTTGGGTGGGGCTCTGGTGAGTGGTGGAGATTGGCCGTGAAAGTGGCTGCGATTGCTGTGCGTGAAGTTTCTCTGGCTTCTGAGGCTTTATGGGGGTGAGCTGGGACCAGAGCCCGCCCCCCTCCTGGATCACTCATGTTCAGCCTAGTGTGGGGAGAGCCCGTATCAGCTCTGCCATGTGTCTGTGTCTCTGGATCATGGCCATCCGTGCTGGACGCAGTTCTGAGGGGACAGAGGTGGGGGGGGGGGGGGGTGTCTCCATCACCAGCTCCACGAAAGCTTGATGAGAAGTCCTTAAATTAAATGTGATGGAGTTGGAGTCACATAAAATGATGAACCCTAAATTAAAATTCTATGTAGGAATTAAACCAAAGCTCAATTTTTAGGCGAAATTTAGTCTCTATTCTGGGACTAGGGAGCTAGTATGGTAGGTGGGATGCTTGCCTTGAGCACTGCTGACTTGAGTTTGATCCTCTACACCATGTATGGTCCAAAACAGCTCCAGGAGTGATCCTTGAGTACAGAGCTAAGAGTAAATCCTGAGTACTGCCAGATGTTGCTCCCCCAAAAAAAAGAACTTAAATAAAGGGGGAGCGGGAGCCATAGCACAGCGGTAGGGTGTTTGCCTTGCACACGGCCAGCCCGGGTTCAATTCCCTGCCAACCTGGGTTCGATTCCTGGCATCCCATATGGTCCCTCAGCACTTCCAGGAGTAACCCCTGGGCATTCCTGGGTGTGACCCCCAAAAAAAGCAATAAACAAACAAACAAACAAATAAATAAATAAACCAGGTATGTTAACCCAACTTCCTGTTGAGAATGATACAGTTGTAAGGTAGTCATTTGGTGGGCAGTAGTAATTCATACATAACAGTCTTTTTTTTTTAATTAAACATTTTATTATACTATCGTGAGATTACAACGTTGCTCATGTTTAGAGGTTTTGGTCACATAGTGTTCCAGCACCCCGCCTCCACCAGTGCCCATTTCCTACCACCAATGTCCCCAATTCCCTCCCCTTCCCATAGCCTGCCTAAATGGCAGGTTCTTTATCTCTTTTCTCTCTCCCTCTCTCTCTTTTCCTTCTCTTTACACATTGTGGGTTGCACTACATACAATTAGAAACCATCATGTGCATTTTATACATAACAGTCTTGCTTTAATGTTTATAACGATTCATTCCAGTACAAGTCTGGGATTCCTAAATAGTTTTTATAAACATTTAATGTGAAAATGATGAACTTTTTTTTGAATGGTGTGATTTTTTTTGATGGGAATTTCCTAGAGATATAGCCTTTATAATGATCATTTTAAAAGACATATGTATATGTGTGTGTATACACACATACACATACATATTATACTATATATCAGTTTGGGGCGATGCTCAGGTGTTATTCCTGGCTCCGCACTCAGGAATCATTCCTGGCAGTGCTTGGGGATGCTAGGGATTGTACCCGAGTTGCGTGTAAGGTGAGTGTCCTACCTGCTGTAGTAGCTCTCTGGCTTTGATGAATACACTTTTTAAAAGATGTGTTTATAGGGTGTCAGATAGACAGTGCAGGGTTTAAGTTCCTTGCCTAGCGTGGTGGCCAGCCCTGGCCTCAGATGCAGATGGTCACATGAGTGTTACCTGGAGTGATCCTGAGCTTCTGTGTTTGTGCCTCCCCAGTCAGCATCCCTTGTTATCCCCGCACATCCGGCTGTGTCCTAGTGCCACCTAGCCCTGCAGAACCTGACGTCCGATTTGGGCTGAGTATTGGGAGTTGCCACCAGACCTTGAGCATTGCCTGCGCCACCTCTCCATCAAGTGGAGACCAAGAAGCACTGGGTCCAGTCTGTTAGATATTTGTGCCAGTCGAGCAAGCTGTGAGTTCCAGAGAGAAGAGGGTAATAGGTATAGTGATAGGTATAGTTGCAGTGAAGCATAGAAAGGCTGTAAGTTCTGGCTAGTCACATATTATAAATCTACCTGATGCCTGGTGTATTTCTGGACCTGATTTCCGAACGAGAGTGTAGGTAGACCTGCTTTCTAACACTGTTAACTTTCTAAAACTGCTAGGATCTCATGTCTATGTAAAATAGAACGTTGAAATGTGTTCAGTGCACATTTAGTTTCTGTTTCGCTGTACACTATTCCATTCAGTAATACCAGCCTTCATCTCAGTAAATAAATTTCATAACTCAGTAATATTAACGAGGTCACTGTGTAGTGCATTACAGTTTTAGTGAGTGAATAACTTTAAATATATAGCCAAGTCCCCAAAGATCTAGTGTGGATTAGCTGCAGGTTATTCCTGGGTGAGCTGCATGCAAGGCAAGCATGTTTTCTGCTGCTCTCTGACCCCACCATGGGCATTGACTTTCTCTCTCTCTCTCTCTCTCTCGCCTCTCTTGCTTTTTTGGGTGATGTAACCCCAGTGATGCTTACTGCTGGCTCTGCACTCAGGAATTACTTTGGCAGTGCTTGGGAGACCTTGTGGGGTGCTGGGGATCGAACTCGGGTCAGCCGCATGCAAGGCAAAAGTCCTCCCCCTGTACTATTGCTCCAGCCCCCAGCCTTTGACTTCTCTTTATAAAGAGTTACAGAGGCTTGATTTTTTTTTTCTTTAGTCACACCCGCAATGCTCAGGGGTTACTCCTGGCTCTTTGCTTAGGAATTACTCCCTGGCGGTGCTCGGGGACCATATGGGATTCTGGGGATCGAACCCGAGTCGGCTGCATGCAAGGCAAATGCCCTACCTGCTGTGCTATCGCCTCCGGCCCAGAGGCTTGATTTCTAATGTATCTAAAATTGAGTGTTCTAAATCTTATATTCTACTTAACGCTTGTCAAATTTATGATGAAATACCTAAAATCCAGGCTGTCTTTAGACAACACTATTTGTTGTTTGTGAAACTGTCTTGAATTACTGATTTTTATTTCCAAACCTTGTGAGATACAATCTTGAAGTACTGATGCTTTATTTCCATAAAATGATTCCAAGTTAGTTTATCAGTGGAATGTATATCTGTTATATACATCTTATAAAACTCTGATTGGAAAAATAAAATGAACCTGAGAGATAGTACAAGGGTCAAGGCCTGGCTAGCCTGCTGCGTGGCCATGCTGAATCCTCAACTCTGTAAGGTCTCCCCAGCACCGCTGGGATTGATCCCCGAGCCAGGTAGCGCCTCTGAGAACCACCGAAACAAAAACAGCTGCAGTCATGTACCTGGGTTAAGGACCTGCTTACTAGAAACGGTATAGTTGTTTCTCTCTCTCCTTTAGCAGCCATGATAGTAATGTACATGGTATCCAAAGAAATTGTGTCCATTAAGCCAATACTTCATGTGTTTGTTTTATTTGATTTCTGTAGTGGAAATTCCTGGAAAGCAGTTACTGTCAGTCTCTCGGAGTAAAGTGATACAAATATTTGTTGTGCTGCTGCATATCAGTCTTTAAATGAGGCATTCTGATCTCTCTAAAGCGCATTGGCAAACAGCAAGGCACTGTTAGGGAGCAAGCTGGCCGCAGCCTGGGAAAATAGTCAGAACTTCACAACATCTGGTGTGTACTGAGAAAAAGGCAATTAGAAAATTGTGGGGAAGCTTGTGACAATTTCCCTTATCTGCGACCCACATAGCTTCACAGTTTGGTAACAATTTCTGCAAACTGTTCCCAGAGTATGGCTCAGATGCCTGGAGTGAAGTGAAGCAAACTCCAGGGAAGGCGGAGACTGTAGAAACTTGGATGGGTTCTAAGTGTATGTAGTGTACCCCCAGTGGGATCAGGTTAAAGTGCACGCAGTCCTGAGATGTGCGGCCCCACTCATGGGGAGCTGAGTGCACCGAGCCACTCCTCAGACATCCCAGGCTTTAAATTGCTGGTCGGAGATTTTAAATCAGTTTTCTTAAATGTGCTTTTAAGTGCAGAAACTATCAATAAAGAACTAAAGGAATTTGAGAATATTATTTCAAAGAGGTGGAAGTTACAAAAAGAAGTAAACTGAAATTCTTGAAGTTAAAAACACAACAGCATGAAAAGGTTTCCTAGAGGAATTCAGTATCAGATGTGAGCTGGCGCCACTTAACAGCCAGTGAGCCTAAAAACACACTGGAAATGACTGCACTGCTATAAACAAATTACTGCGTTATAAACTTGCGGTTAATAATATGAAGCAAAAAACTCAAAGTTTTATTTATTTGTTATTTATTTTTGCTATACCCACGATGCTTAGAACTTACTCCTGGCTCTGCGCTCAGGGATTATTCCTGGCAGGGCTTGGGGTGACAAATGTGATGCTGGGCCCCGGAGTGACAGCTCAGTGGGTAGGGCGTTGCCTTGCATGCCGCTGGCCTCATCTCATAGGGTCCCCCAAGCACCGCCAGGAGTAGTTCCTGAGTGCAGAGCCAGGAGTAACCCCTGAGCAATGCTGGGTGTGACCCAGAAAGAAAAAAATGTGATGCTGAGGATAAAACCCAAGCCCGCCACGTGCAAGGCAGCTGTGCCTCCCACTCTGCTGATCTCTCTGGCCCCAAATTCAAAGTCTTGAGGTGACAAATAGTTCTACAGTAATAGAAATTTTTATTTCAAACTTTAAAATCTGTACAGGCAAAAAGATACACATAATTACCTCTAAATGTATGTCTCACAATCCACAGAGAAGAAGGAGAAAGAGAGAGAAAGAGAAAAAGAAAAGAGATAAAAAGAACTCGCCATAGAGGCAGGCTAGGGGAGAGGGGAAGGAATCGGGGACATTGGTGGTGGGAATTGGGCACTGATGGAGGGATGGGTGCTGAAACAATGTGTGACCAAAACCCGGACATGAACATCTTTGTAATTGTATATCTCATGGTGGTATAATAAAATATTTAAAAAAATATAATAATTAAAATTAAAAAATTATACTAATATTTTAAAAAAATTGTTTTCTTTTGGTTTTGGGCCACACTCGGCAGTGCTCAGGGGTTATTCCTGACCTCTGCATTCAGCAATTACTCCTGGCAGTGCTTGGGGACCATGTGATGACAGGGATTGAACCCAGGTCAGCCACATGGAAGGCAAATGCTCTACTCACAGTACTATGTTTAGTTCCAGCCCCTAGTAGAGATTTTAAAATCTTCAGTAATGGCTCAGACAAGCAGTAGAGACCAAGAGGGAGTTGGAAACTTGAGCACCACGGTAAACAAGTCATCATGAAACAGACACTATACTATGGCTGTGTGTTGCATAATACAGTACACTGTGCTCTGTAGCAGAGTGATGTGTCTGGGGGCGGGGGAGCGACTCCCAAGAAATGCTCAGGGGAGGCCGGGGCAGCCCGGGCAGTTTTGGGTAGGGCGGGTGGTTCTGTGCAGAATGGTTTGGGTCCTGTGGTGCCATCAGGACCACCTTGGTGGGGCTCGCTTGCCTCAGGTTTCGCATTTAGAGAGAGGTGGGCCTCCAGGTGACGCCAGAGGTGCTTCGGGTGGGGCTGTGGTGCCAGAGTGCGAGTCAGGCCCCAGTTCATGCACCGCGTGCCCCTGACTGGTGAGCTGTCTCCCCGACCCGCTGCTAAGCGCACAAGGAACACTCAACGTTATGACATACTTCGGTTTTTGGTTTTTAAAAATGATTTTTTATAACTTTTAAAAATTATTTTCCTCATACTTTATAACAGTGGTTTGCAAAGTTATTCATGATTTGTTGACATTTAGTATACCAACACCCATCCCTCCACCATTGCGCCTTCCCACCACCATTATCTCCAATTTTCCCAACTGCCCCAAACGCCTTATTAATCTCTTTTAAATAAGTTTGAATGCCCTTTTTTGAATTTTAAAGGATTGAAAGGATATTAGAGTCTTGTGAATGAAAGTAGAAATTGGTAGCAGAAGGAAATCTGAATAATACAGCAACATACAGAAATTCAGTGACTTTCTTTTCCACCTCTTCCCTCTCTTTCATTGCTCTTGTGACTGCCTGGGTCCTGTGCACCGCTGTCCTGTTTCCCTGAGTGTATGCGGCTGATTGCAGTATTTGTGTGCCCGAGTTTCTTTGATATCTTTCTTTAATACCATTTCTTTTAATATCCCTTCTTCACTTTTGTTTCACATTATTTGCATATAGGAAAGCGATTGACTTTTGTGTATTGATTTTGTACCCTGCCACTCTACTATAGGAATCTATTGCTCTAGGAGCTTTTTGGTAGCCAGTTTAGTGTTCTCTTACAGTTTGTCATCTGCAAATAATGATGACCTGACTTCTTCCTTGCCTAGCTGGATGCCCTTAATGTCCTTTTCTTCCCTGATTGCTATGGCTGTAGTACTTCCAGTATATATGGAATAGAAGTGGTGACTATGGACAACCTTGTCTTGTCTCCAGTCTTCAAAAGTCTACGCAAAACCCAAAAGCCCAGGTCAGATGGATTCAGCCGTGAATTGTTTCAAATCTTAAAAGAGAACCTGTTGCCTGTGCTTTTCTAAGCTCTCATCTTCAAGGAAATTGAAGAAACAGAAGCATTCCCAAATAGCTTCTACAAGGCGCATAACACCCTGATTCCCAAAGCAGAGACGTCCACAAAAAAGAAAAACTAGAGACCAATCTCTCTGATGAACACAGATGCTAAAATCTTCAATAAAATACTCATAAGTCGAATCCAAAGAGTCACCAAAAGATTATGCACCATGACCAAGTAGGATTCATCCCGGAATGAAAGGCTGTTTCAGCATCTGCAAGTCAATCAAGGTACTACACCATATCAATAAGAGTAAAAATAAAAACCATATGATCATATCAATAGATGCAAAGAAAGCATTTGACTAGATCCAACACCCGTTCGTGATAAAAACTCTGCAGAAAATGGGAATCGAAGGAACTTTCCTCATTATAGTCAAAGCCATCTCCTCCAAACCCACAGCGAGCCTCATTCTCAACGGGGAAAAACTGGGCTTTATTTCTTTAGAAAGTTGCTCAAATTTCAGAGTTTCAAGATGCCGGTAAGAAGCTGCATTTGTAACAGAACGAATGTGCAGAGCTCCGCAGACAGACGAGCGCCCCTGCTTCCCTGGCAGCACCTGGAGCCCCAGCCGCTCCAGCGCTTCTCTTCATGATCAGATCTGGCTCTGCAGCGCATGCGAATGGATTTTAAATCATTTATTTTAGTGAGAATTGTTCAGCAATTTATTATAGAACACGAGTGTTAAGGCTTATAAATAAAAGGAGAGGGGTGTGAGGCTCCCCCTCAGGGGGTCCCAAGGCCCCAGGCTCAAGGATTCCAAGGCCCTACCAGTACTGGGAGTCAGGGGTAACCTTGGTAGCAGATGCGGGGGGGGGTGTGGGGCCTAGTGGGGTCTCCGGCAGTACTTAAGGCCGTTAGGGCCCCCGGCCTGTGTCTGGGCCTGGCACCCCTGAGCCCTGTAGGGAAGAAAGAACAAGGCCAGAGTTTTCAGAAGGTTGCTTTCAGTAAGTCTTCTGTTGCTTGTTACTTTTTTTCTTCCCCTCGCTGCTCACTGCAGGAGCCGGTCTCCAGGGACTTCTGGCTCTCTCCCATCAGGCTCTTCTGCAGGCTCCTCTCTTTCTTCAGGGCTTCCCTCTTCTGGCGGTCTGTGTTCAGGCTATCACCTTTCAGGTTCTCTCCCCAGGACCTTCCTTTCAGGACCTCTGTTCTTAGGTCCTTTCTGCTCAGGGCTTTTCTTTTCAGGGACTCTTTTTCTCTGTGTTTCTCTATTTAAGTCCCTAACTCTATTTCCCTTCTCGCTGTTTTGGCCTATTGCCTCTGTTTCTCTGTAACTCTGTGTCCCCGGTCTATTTCTTTGTTTCTGTGCTGTTTGGTCCTGTTGCCCTGTAGTCTTGGTGCCTTACGGCTCTGGTGCTGGCCCTTGGGTCTAGACACCAGGAGCAGCTTCTCCCTGGTGCTGGCCACCAGGTTCATGCACCAGGGGCCCCATGGCCCAGGTGTGGTCTTACACCCAGGCACCAGGGGTCGCTGCTCTCTCTCTCTCTCTCTATCAAGAAGCCCCCCAGGATTCCCAGCCTCCTGGGGCCCCTCTTTATAGTCTCAGGCCAGGTTCAGAATCCTGGTCTCCACTTACTGCCAGTTTCCCAACTGGCATTCCCCAAACCATAGGAATTCAGACTCTGTTTATACACCACTGCTTTTTCTCAGCAGGGAAGGGCTCTTACAGCTTGGGGCTTCTGCACCTAATACTAACTAGAGCATTGTGTGCTCAGGGGTTGGAGTCCTGGCTACATTTGTCATACACATAATGTTGCTTTTTTGCCTACCTTAAAAGTTACTTATGATTCAGTTTTGCTTTACAAAATCCAGCACTTTAAAATGTGTGTATTTTTCTTTTGTCTCTGACAAAAGAATAGAGACTTTAGATATGGTTTCTTTATAAGAACAATCAAGCTACTGCCTCCTCTTATAACTCTCTTGCAAAGAAATCCCCAGGTAGTTTTGATTTTTTTGTTTTTTGAGAACTCCTCCTTGCTGTGACCACAGTAAGGTATTCCCACACCCCCGCTGGTTCTCTTTGTTCTTTCTGCCAGAGAGCCTTCTCTCCATCCTGAAGAGACACCCTTGGTTTGCATATGCAGAATGAGCATGCAGAGTTTCTCTCTGCATATGCAGAATGAGCATCATTTGGAGTGCCTGTTGGCTGTCTGCATATCTTTGACCCCCTGTCTGTTCAGTTCTTCTCAATTTGGATGGAATTTGTTTTTTCTGTAGTCGAGTTTCTTGAGTTCTTTATAATGGGTATTAGCCCTTTGTCAGATGTCTGATGCTTGATGTATTATCCTATTCTGTAGGATTTCTTTTTGTTTTAGTGGTAGTTTCTTTTCTTGTTCTTGTCTCTGTTTGTTAAGGCTGTGGTGGTGACTGAATCAGGGCCTCCCACACGCAGATCCAGTGCTCCAAGCTGCCTCTCTGGCCATGGAGATAGCTTCTTTCACTGTGCAGAAGTTTGGAGTTTTATGTGATCACGTGTTTAATCTTTTATTTTCCTGGCAGTGGAGTTGAATCATTGAGGATATGATTGAAGTCAGTGTCATGGGGAGTTTTGCCTTTTGAAGTGCATTTTATGTCTTCATATCTAACATCTTTAGTCTCTAATCCATTCTGAGCTAACTCGTTGCATAGTGTGAGAATGCCTAGAAGGGGCCAGTTCTCTGCTGCTGCATGTGGCGAACTGGTTTTCCAGCACCATTGTGGAAGAGGCATTGCTTTAATGTATGCTCTAATCACAAATCACTTGATCACTTGACATCCCATTATTTATCGATTTGCTCAAGTGGGCGCCAGTAACATTTCATTTGACCCTAACACGTGCCAGTGTAGTCCAATGGCATCTGATTGATTCAAGAACACGAAGAGCCTCAAACTGTTCGTTCAGGGTCTTGACAAAGAAGTCTGACCATTTCATAGGTGGGCGGCCACGTGATCTTTTGACATCCCTTGGGATCCAGCTGGTAACGGCTCTAGTCCAGCGGTCGCCTCCAAATCGCATTACATGTCCAGCCCATCTGATTTTCGATACCTTGGCAAACGAGACAGCGCCCCTGACTCTGGAATAGCTACGGAGGTCGGTGCTTTGGATTCCTTCTCTCACTTGAGTGAGGCGTGATATTCCAAGCATAGCTCTTTCGATTCCTCTTTGGGAGTCCCGAATAGCATTCTCATCCTACTTTTCTAGGGCCCAGGTCTCTGAGGCGTATGTTAATGCAGGGAGAACGGTGGAGTCAAAGAGATGTGCCCGGAGCGGAGGTTCTTTGTCTTTTTTAGCTATTTCTTCGATGCTTTTTTTTATTAAACATTTTATTATACCACCATGAGATATACAATTACAAAGATGTTCATGTCCGAATTTTGGTCATACATTGTTTCAGCACCCATCCCCTCCACCAGTGCCCATTTCCCACCACCAATGTCCCCAATTCCCCCCCCCCTCCCATAGTCTGCCTAAAAGGCAGGTTCTTTATCTCGTTTCTCTCTCCCTCTCTCTCTTTTCCTTCTCTTACACATTGTGGGTTGCATTACGTACACTTAGAAGCCATCATGTGCAATTTTTTTTGCCTGGATTTAATGCTCAGTTCTAGGTTGGTATTAGCCCTTTCGACATTTATACACACATGTTCCCTTCTCTGTCTTACCTAACCTCTGACTCCCTCACGTTTGCAGTAATATCCACTTTTGGTGAGATCGCCTGATATATTTATGTCATGCAAATAAATGCAGTCATTTTATATCTCTCTCGTTCCTTCTAATTTCACTCCAACATGATCCTTTCCATTTCCATCCATTTATAGGCAAATTTCATAACTTCATTTTTCCTAACAGCTGCATAGTATTCTATTGTGTAGATGTACCACAGTTTCTCTATCCAGTCATCAGTTCTCGGGCATACTGGTTGTTTCCAGGTTCTGGCTATTGTGAATAGTGCTGCTATGAAAATAAAAGTGCGGATGGTGTTTCTGCTGTGTGTTTTTGGCTTCCCAGGGTATATTCCCAGGCATTCCCTGCCGCTCTTCTTCCTCCTGCGCAGCTCAGGTTTTAGGTCGCTCATCATGTTGACTTCTCGACCTAGGTACACATAACTGCTGCATTCAGAGATGTTTGTTCCATTGAGATTTAATGGGGCCTCTGGAACTAGTTCATTTTTCATGAACATAGTTTTGTTGAGATTCAGCTGTAGACCTATCTTTCCACATTCTCGGTCAAAGTTAGCCAGCATTTGTGCTGCTTGGCTAATGTTTGGTGTTATTAGAACGATGTCATCAGCGAGCGGAGGTGGTGTAGTTGCTGACCATCTATCTTCACTCCCATTCCTTCCCATTCTAATTGTTGCATGATGTTCTCGAGGTTGGCGCTGAAGAGTTTTGGTGAAATGGTATCACCCTGCCGAACCCCTCTTTTGACATTGATGATCACTTCCTTGTAGAATAGTGAGATCCTGGTGGTGAATCTGTAATACAGCTCATGAAGGATCTTGATGTATTGGGTTTGAACGCCCTGTTTGGCTAGGGCTTCTATGACCGCTTCAGTCTCCACAGAATCAAAGGCTTTCTTTAAATCAATGAACGTAATCATAAATACAATTCATTTATGTTTTGTTAAAAATTAAGCGTTCAATAGGCTTGCTCAGGCTTGTTCCTCGCTTTGTGCTCCGGGATCACTCCTGGCAGACTTCAGGACCCTTTGGGGGGGGATTAAATTTGCATGACACTGGTGTGTAAGACAAACCCCCTATCCACTAGGCTGTCCCTCTAGCCCCATCTGAGCATTTATTTTTGAGTTCTCTTTTTTCCAAATTCTGCTTATTTTATTTCACTTAATACAGTGAACCACATAAACAGAAATCTAGTTAAAAGTCAAAACCTAGACGTCACTGCAGGCTCAGAGGCACCTCCGACTGGGACCGGCCCGGCATGGATGGCAGTGTCATGGAGAGTTTTGCCTTTTTGGAGTGCATTTTGTGTGCACTTCAAAGTGCATTTTATTAAAAATTTTTAATTTAAAATTTATTTTATTTTAATTAAATATATTATTTATATATTTAATAACAAAATGTTATTTATTATATTCTATCTTATTTAAATTTATTTTATTTAAGTGCATTTTATTCGGCCCTGTTCCAGGGTGTCACTGGGGTGACCCTGGGGTTCCTTGAAAATTGCTGGGGAGCAATAAACAAGCAAAAATTGATGCTGCTGGTGTAGGGAGGACATGGAGAATCAAGGAAATAGAAAATATTCTTTGCTTAGTGAATGGGAAAATGAGCATCATTAAAATGTCTTTCTACCCAGAACACTTTGCAGATTTTATTTATTATTTTCTTTTTTCGCTACACCCAGCGGCACTCAGGGCTTACTCCTGGCTCTGCGCTCAGGGATTACTCCTGGTGGGCTCAGGGGACCATATGGAGTGCTGGGGATAAAACCTGATTTAGCTGCATGCTACACAAACGCCCTCCTTGCCTTACTGTCTCTGTGACCCAGCAGTTTACAGCTTCAGTTCAGTGCGTACCAAAATCCAGTGCCGTTTTCAAGGCCACACACAGATGAATTACATATATATATATACATATATATATAAATATATATACACATACATACATACATACCACTGTATCACTGTCTTCCCGATTGGCTTGAGCCGGCACCAGTAACATCTCCATATGACCTGTCTCATGCAAGTAGAGCCCAAGGGCACCTGCTTGCTCCAGGAACATAAAGAGCCTCAAACCATTCCATCAGGTCATGGGAATGAGGTCTATAATTGTTACTGGTATCTGGCATATCAAATACGACACGGGTAGCTTGGCAGACTCTGCCGTGCGGGTAGCATACTCATCTCTAAATCCAGCATATATACAGCAAAAGCAGTGTTAAGAGGCAAGTTCATAGCTCTTCAGGCATTCATCAGAAAAGAAGAAAAGGCCATCATAAACAGTCTGACTTCACAACTTAAGATCTTAGAGAGTGATCAACAAAAAGGAGCCCAACCCAAGCAGAAAGAAAGAAATAATAAAACTTAGAGCAGAAATCAATGAGATGGAATGTCAAAAAACAATCCAGAAGATCAACGAAACCAAAAGCAGGTTCTTTGAAAAAATAAACAAGATTGACAAACCACTTGCAAGACTTGTAAGAAAAGGAAAAGAGAGAACCCAAATAAATAGAATGAGAAATGAAAACGGAGACATCACAACTGAAAACACAGAAATTCAAAAGATCATCAGTGATTACTATGAGAGCCTGTATGCCACGAAACAAGAGAACCTAGAAGAAATGGACAAATTCCTGAATTCCTATAGCTTCCCAAGTCTGCAACAAGAAGATTTGGAATACCTCAACAAACCTATCTCCATCGAGGAAATAGAATCGGTAATCAAAAGTCTCCCAAACACAAAAGCCCAGGCCCAGATGGATTCACCAGTGAATTCTACAAAACCTTTAAAGAGGACCTACTCTCAATTCTTTTTTAAGCTCTTCCGGCAAATTGAAGAAACAGAAATACTCCCAAATAGCTTTTACGAGGCACATATCACCCTGATACCCAAAGCAGACAAAGATGCCACAAAAAAGGAAAACTACAGACCAATCTCCCTGATGAATACAGATGCTAAGATCTTCAACAAAATACTAGCAAATAGAATCCAAAGACCCTTCACCTTTTGCCTTTTGGTTCCTCAGCCTTCAGCTTTTGGCTTCTGCGGCTTTTGGCTTTTGGCTTTGGCCTTTTGCTCCTTCTGGGTAGGACTCAGCTCGGGTGACATCCTCTCTCTTTGGTGGGAGACTTAGGCTCTTTTGTATGGTCTAAGTTCGGACCAGAGCTAGAGTTTGTTCATTATATTGGATTGCTGTGGAAGAGCTTTTGTACTATTAAAAGCCATTTTTGGAACTGCAAAAAAAAAAATCCAGCATATATATATATATATATATGTATGTATATATATATATATATATATATATGGCAACCACAAATTGCCCTAATGCCCAAGGCAAGGGAAGGAAAAGGAAATGGGCTTCGAAGGGTTTGGGCTTGGATGCTCTGGCAACATCCTGAGTGACTGCAGGTCTGGGACCAGCAGTTCTTCAGTTTCACTCTGGAGCTATTGCAACCAAACAGTGAGGCAGTGGGGGCCAGAAAGATAGCCCAGTGGGCAGGACATTCACTTTACATGTGGCTCCCCTGGGTGTGATCCTCAGTACCCCAGATGGTTCCCCAAGCACCACCAGGAGTAATCCCTGAGCAAAGCCGGGTGTGGCCCTCAAACCAAAAAACAAAAACCCCTCAACAGATCCAGGAGGCACTGGAGCAAAAGCAGCCACAGATACCTGGAAAAGACTCCACATGGGTTACAGTAGTACTGAACGGTTATTAGTAAAAGCATCCCTAACTCAGTAGCGGTCGGAACTCAGTGCACAGTCAGCAGTCAGGCATCTTTGTGATCACGTTGCCTTAAATAAAGCCAAGAAGGTTTCTGTTTACACACTGACAGAAACATGTCTAGAATTATGCTGGTAAATGCTATGGAAAGAAGGAAGAAAATTTGGGATTTGGTTTTGGGGCACCTCTGGCCATGTTTTCACATGGATGCTTTGGGGAGTTGTCTCTGGAGGTACTCGGGACAGCGTGCAGCGGCGGGTACCAAACCAGCCTCCTACATGCACTGAGCCCTTGAAATGCTCGCTCTACTTTGAGAAGACGATTTTTTAGACTTTTGGTGTGTGTGTGTGGTGCTGGACATTGAACTCAGACTTACACACGCAGAACATGGACTCTGCCATTGAATCAGCCACATCCCAGGCGTGAGAAATCTTTCTTGTTACTTGTTACCTTTGTCCACTTGTGTGATGTGTCAGTGACCTCCAGTCTTTCAGTTTTTATTTTGTTTTTTGAACCTCACTGGCTGTGACTTAATTCTTTGCATGGTGCTCAGGGATTGATACTGGTGAGGGTCAGAGGTTATGGCACTGGGGATTGAACCTGGGTTGTCAGTGTGCAAGGCAAGAGCCCAATCCACTGTACTTTTGCTCCAGCCCACCTCCGTTTTTTGGTGTCTCTGAGGTACCTCAGCCTGTGATTCACAGCAGATACCTGAGGATGTGGTGCTTCTTGGCCTTACCAGGAATTACCAGGGCCGCCTTGGCAGTGTTTGAGGACCTTCAGGATTGTAGCTGGCAGTTCTTGGGACCATGTGGGCCGCTAAATGCAAGGCATGTCCTTCAGCTACCTTGTCCCATTGCTCTTGTCTCATAATTTGTTGGCCTCTGGGCAAGCCCTGGACTGTGAACCTTACCAGCCCAAACTTTCCCACACTGCCAAAGGTGTTTTGTTGAAGTTTAGCAAAAAGCATATTCAAAGGTAAGTGTAAACCCATTGGTGTGCTAATTTATACAAATATACATTGAATTTGCCTCTTACTGTTCCAAAGGGCCGGGAGGAAGTTTCTCTTCTGAGGCAACAAAACCACCTCTTTGTAACTAACAGTAACTCACCAAGAAAACTACATTTTAGGAACTGACTCCTTTGGAGGCTAGCTTGAGCTTGAAACATCACCCTTGTCTGGGGTGTTTGTTTTGGGGCCACACCAGCAGTTTCCTGGTGGTGCTCAGAGGGCCACATGGGGTGACGGGATTGAGTGCAGGTGGGCAGGGCTGAAGAGCGCTGGCTCTGCGCTCAGGTTGCACTCCTGGCCGGCACCCTGGGCAGGAAGGAGAGCATCTCTCAGGTGCATTGACCCTGGCTTCGAATCCTTCAGTGCTTAGTGTGGGCATGGGGCTCTGCCCGACAAAGGGTGGTCTGCAGAGGTGTACGTGTCTGAGCTCATCCAGATCTCTCCAGGAAAGCCCCTTCACGGTGAAGAGAAGGCCTGCATGGCTGTCGCAGGAAGGAACTTGGCTCTGAAGAAGCCCAAGCATCAACAGTGTGGCAGAACCGCCTTACTCTCAGGTATTCAGTTTGCAGCCAGCTCCCTGTGGTCACGCTCTGCGGATGGAGTGTGGGCCTGTGTCACTGGGCGTCAGAGGAGACTGGGAGAGTCGGACACTCAGAGCGGCACACAGCGTGGTCCTGTGTCACTGGACAGCTGAGGAGACTGTGGATAGTCAGACACTCATAGCAGCACACAGCATGGTCCTGTGTCACTGGGCGTCTGAGGAGACTGTGGATAGTCAGACTCTCATAGCAGCACACAGCATGATCTGTGTCACTGGGCGTCTGAGGAGGCTGTGGAGAGCTGGACATGCTCACAGCAGCACACAGCGTGGTCCTGTGTCACTGGATGTCTGAGGAGGCTGTGGAGAGTCAGATACTCACAGTGCACACACAGCAGTCACTGAGCTCAGAGCAGTCACTCACAAGAGCAGAGATGCCATCAAGGCCTTTCATATACACGCTGGACTCAGTTCTTGGTGGCAGTTGCATAAAACTCTTGCACATGAACCCTCTCCAGAACATACTCAAGGCCCTTAAAAATAAGTGTCTTCAAGCCGAGGTCCAAAGTGCGTTCTACTGAAAAACCTAAGCAGCGATCTATTCCCCATTGTTATATCCTGTGATGGAAAGAAATGACCTGGACATCTGTCATAATGGCCTGGAAACTGTCTGCCTTAAAGTAGGTGAACAGTTCCTGTTAGGGAGAAACTGAGACACAGCAAGTGCATAGTAACACAGAAGAAGGTGTTAATTAAATAAGTTCAGTAGGAAAGAGTAATTTTTATAAAAGAGTTGAAACAAAAAATTACAAATAGGGATGCTGGGTATAAAAATGAAAATCTCTATGAAAGACATAAACATAAAAGGCTCGACTACAGCAGATACAATTGAGGATGAAGTTCCAGCAATGAGAGCGTGGCGTAGTGGAGCAGTGGAACACAACGTGTCACTGGTCAGGCCTGTTTGGCTGCCGGTACTGGGAAAACTCTGCTAATGGCTCGGGACTGCCGGTACTGGGAAAACTCTGCTAATGGCTCGGACGTACCAGGAGAGAGGAGAGGGACAGGTGAGAGATCCTTTGAGAACTTTCAGAAACCAGTAAAAGGATAAGTATAAGATGTATTCTCCCACCAGAAAGTGAAGAGAGAGGCAGAGTGCCACCTTAGGGAATTTTCCAGACTTAAAGAGGTTCTAACCAGAGAAATACACTCAACTTCTTAAATGCAAAAATAACATTTTACAAAAGTACATAACTTTTAAACGACCAAAAGTCAGTGACAAAAGCTACCAAAGGCTGCTAACTTCTTTGGGTGTGACTTTTTTTGGGTCACACCCAAAAAGTCCCTTCTGGCTCTGCACTCAGGAATTACTCCTCACAGAGCTAAGGGGACCATATGGGATGCCGGGATTCAGTATGGGTCTGCTGCATGCAAGGCAAGCACCCTGCCCATTGTACTATTTCTCTGGCCTCTATCAGAACATTCCTTAGCAAAAGCGCCAGGCAAGGAGAGAGTGTGGGATGCCACCTTTATTTCTAAAAGATAAAAGATGTACATTCAAGAATACCCTTATTGGAGAAACAAAGGTGCTATCTGGCAATCAAGTTAGTGTAGTTTATTGTTGTTACCAGACCTGCACTGGAAGTGTTACTTTACAAGGGAATAAAAAGAGCATTTGGTATCAATGAAGAAGCAAAAGCATAAATAAAATGAGAGGATAAAACGCCTAGGAAGAAGAGTAGGGCATTAAGAGAACACTCCAACAGTAACATTTAAAAAGCCTATTTGGATGTGGGAAAATTCAGACCTCAGTGCAAAGCGTTACTCAAAGCTTATTTTGAACCATAATATCAAAACAAGAAGCAGAGACAGTTAGACAGAAAAGAAAGGAATTGAGAGACTCTCTAGGGAAAACAACCCCCCAAAATACCAGAATATAGATACAACCCCAGTGGGGTAGGGGAGCCATAGCACAGTGGGGAGGGCATTTGCCTTGCATACAGCCGACTGTTCAATCTCCAGCATCTCATATGCTCCCCAAGCACTGCCGGGGGTTAAGTCCTGAGTGCAGAGCCTGGAGTAACCCCTGAGTATAGCTGGTGTGACCCCAAATAGCAAAAAAAAAAAAAAAAAAAGGCAAAACACCCCAGCAGGGTCACACAAATACAAAACAACCAAAAATTATAGTAGTAACTGAGACATTAATTAGCAATAATAACTGTATCATTGTACCCTCAATGTGGATGGTTTGAACCCACCAAAAAGCGAGTGACTGGATTTAAAACAAAGGCTTAATTCATGTGAGACACATTAAGACACACATTCATAGTGCAAGACTGGAGTAAGGAAGTCGGCAGTAGGAAGAAGGCAGAAATCAGTATCATGGGAAAGTTGTGGTATACTTGTTGGAACACAGGATGGCATTCTGAAAGATTAAATCGTGTCTTTTGAGATAGGAAAGCTGGAATTCAAGGTGACTACGGTAGAAAAAGGTCAGGAACTCAGACACTAGAGTGGAATTAATGCAGTGAATGATTTCACTCATGTGGCGTGTAGGTCACAAAGACAGACAGCTGTGACACTGAAAATGCGTGGTGGTTACCAAGGGAACAGGAAGAGGCTGGGGGGATCATGTGGATGACGCTGGAGTTCTGTAAGTCGGTGGCTTGAGAGCTACACCAAGCAGTGAAGATGCACTTCTGGAATCTCAGTGTCAGGAGCCAGTGGCAGAGCAACCAAATTGGATTACAGGTTATGAAACTCCAGTTTTAGATTTTGCAGTAGAAAAATAAAGCATCTCTAAAGGCCAGGAGGATTTGTTTTTTCTTCAAAGCTGTGCTTAAGATGCATAGCTTGAATGTAGCTGATGCAGTGTGGTCACATCCCGGGACCACGTGGCCTGTCAAACAAGTGGTTTTCAGTAGGGGCATAGTCTCCCCACGCACTTCTCATGGGACCCTAGGTGAGAACCGAGTAGTTAGGGAGACCACAGCATAGGCAGGGGACCAGCCTGTGTGTAAGGCTGGGCCAGAGGAGGAAGCGGGTGGGGTCTGAGAAAGTTTGAGGAGTGTCATTGCAGGTGTGGCTGCTGCCCCCGCATCCGCACAGGCTGAGTGCCAGTACATCCTCTCATCTCGTCACCAGGAATTTCTGGGAAGCGCCCGGTCTTCATGCCACCTGGGACGCCCTTTCCCTAACCCCCAAAACACCAGACTAGAAATTTAAGTTGAATCACAAAATCGCTGTGACAGTGTCCAGTAGAAACAAGATAATTTGTGGATTTATAAACTTAAAAAATTGGTTGAAAAGCACAATTATCAAAGTAATGGAATATTTAACACAGATGGAACACTTGGACCACTGATACACATTTGTGTGTCCTGAAGTAAAGCTGTATATATCTGAGGTCAGTTTTTTTTTAAACCATGGTGGCAAGACCAATCAATAAAAGAATACTCTTCAAGAATTGCCGCTGGGAGTTTGAAAACTCACCAATATATGTAGTTATCAATATCTGTAACCTAGGACGGCAGTGATAGTACAGCAGCTAGGGCACTTGCCTTGTGCACAGCCAACCTGGTATGCTTCATGGCATAGCAGATGTCTACCAAGCTGACCAGGGGCGAACCCTGAGAGCAAAGTCAGGGGTAAGCCCTGAGCAGCCAAATGTGTCCCCAAAATCTGTGGGCATGTGTGTATGTGTAAATTTATTAGCCTGATAGATGGAAATTGACTCAAAAGGATTGGCCTCAATTTAAAACCTGAAATTGTAACACCCTATGAAGAAACTGTAGTTGTAAATTATTGTGATGTTAGACTTGGTAGTTGAGGCACAAACAACAAATTTTAAAAATAGAAAAGTTGAATTTCATTAAAAACTTTCATGATTCAAAGGCTGTTCTGAAGAGATGAAGTATTTTAAATTATATATCTGATAAGGTTTTAATATCCAGAATATATAAATTCATTATTCCACAACAAAGCTCTCAAACCCATTTGAAAAATGAGCTCAATACTTGACTAGATCTTTATCCAATGAAACTATAAGTGGCTGAGAAGCAAATGAAAAACATGCGCCACATCATTAATCATTAGGGGCTTGGAAATTAAAGCCACAGTAAGTTGTATCCGTTTATCCTTAAAGTGAGCAAACCCAGGAGCGAGTGAGTGTGCTGGTTTGCACGGGGGAGAAATGGAGTCTGTGCATTGCCAGTGGCCGTGCGGATGTGCTTCTGTGTGAGGCAGGCGGCGACTCCTTAGGATTTGCTAAGCTCCGACACTGCTCAGTGCGTCAGGCTTACACAAGTACCTACTAGAGTTACCAACAGTGATTCAAGTCGACACATATTCTCCCTTTCCATAGTGACGATATTCCTGTAGCCTAGAGTTTATTGGGGCGAAGTGATGGTCCAGCATGTAGGGCTCTTGCAGTTCCATCCCCAGCACTCCATGTGATGCCGTGAGCCCTGGGCACCGCTGGGTGTCCTCCCCCCTCCTTAAAGGTATGAATAAGATGTGTGTGCATGGACTGGAATATGGTGTAACGGTGAACTAGGATGCATGTCGCTACAGTGATGAGCCGTGACTTCCTGTGCGGGCCACCTGGACTGCTCAGGGGCCAGGAGCATGAACTCTGTCGCGTGCGCCGACCCTGTTTGCTCCCAGACCTGTGTGGCCTCTGCCCCAGCTTCCCCACCCTGCAGGCTCCAGGGTTTGAGCTGGAATGCACTGTGGACCTTGATATATTCCCCCAGCCCCCTTCTTGGAAGTAAGGGAAAGGGGAATAGGGGGCAGACAAGGAGAAACTGGTTTGTAGCATTTATTGACTATGCAGTAATTTATGTGACTGTTTGGTTTTGTTTGTTTCTGAGCCATACCCAGTGTTACTCAGGCTGCTCCTGGGGGCTATGTCCTCATGAGTGGCACCTTAAGTATTGCTCAGGACCATACGCATTGTCGAGACTCAGACACCTTTGCTAGTACTGTCTGTCTCTTCTTTTGGAGGGTGGTAGTGTGGCAGGACCTGTCGGCACTGTGAGGATGCTCCGTGCTCAGAGGTCGCTCCTGGCAGTTCTCAGCAGATGGGAGCCATAACTGTTACACCATTTCTTTGGCTCTCAGTGTTGTGATTTAGCTTAAGCCATCCTTGATGTGTCTGAAATGGAGGCTGTTTAGTTAACGGGACTGGCATTTAAGCTACTGATTTAAGGCACATACTCGCCTTGTATGTGGCTAACTGTGGTTTTATCATTGACGTTACAGTGTATGCCCCAATAAATTAATTATGGCATTATAAAACTCAGCTTGTATCATGTACGTTTCTAGTAAAGTTTGTATAAGAGTCATTAGTAGGTCTTTTGGTGTAGGTTAAAGATTTTTTTTTTTTTTTTTGGTGTGGCGGGGTTGTGGCCACGCTGGGGATACTCAGGGGCCTTCCTGACTCTGTGCTTGGGGTCACTCCTGGCCTTGCTGAGATGCAATAATATGCAGAGCTGAAACTCAGGTCTGCCAGACCCAAGACAAGTGCCTTACCCCGTGTCATGCCTGCGACCACATGAGCTGGGCAGCACTTCCTTGTGGAGTTAGAGATGAGCACTTAGAATTTTGTCTCTGTATTTTGCTTAAACCATGGCCGAGTTATAGCATCCATTAGTTTATTTTTTACTGAAGTAGAACAGAAACTTAAAGGCATTCATAAAGCAATATGAATGTGGTTTCCGTTCCACTATGATATTCCCCTATAATAGCTAATTTCATGGTTATCTTGTCCGAAACGAATTCAACACCAATTTTTATGTCTTGCTTACATCGACTGTATAATATTTATTTTACTTTATGGCAAGAGCATTTTTCTTCATTTAATTCATTTTATTTAATATTTAATCGTGTGATAATAGCTACAATGGGAAAGAAATGAGTCTGACAGCAAATACTGCCTGTAGCAGTAGTTTTTCACACTTAACTGACATTGCTTTTATTGTGGTAAAATGTATGTAATGTTTACATTTTTCGCTATTTCCTTTTCACGTTTTCACTTTTTTTTTGTGGAGGGTCATACTAGCAGTGCTTATGGATCACATCTGGTGGGCTTGGGGGACCCTGAGGGGTGCCAGGATTGAACCTGGGTTGTCCATGTGCGAGGCAAACCCACTGCCTACTGTCTCTCCCTTCAGTGCCCACTTAAAGCTTTGTAAATGTTTACTAACATTACTTGAGTTTACTAAACTGGGTAGCTGTTACCAGTGTCTCGTTCCAGTATCCCTTCGTCATTCCTGATAGTTGTTTCACCTCTGCGGAATGGTTTTCTTTCCCCCACTGCTCTCTGCTGCCACATGCTGGTCTTGTCTGTGAGACTGTCAGGCCTGCTCTGTGTGTCCTGTCATGCAGGTGGAATCATGCGTAGTGATCATCCTGTCTCTGGGCTCATTTTGGCATCAGCATTTCCAAGGTTCCTCTGTTACAGTATATGTCAGTGTCATTTTTATGCTGAGTGAAATACTGTGCTTATCAAGCAGACTTTTTTTTTTTTTTTTACTTATCCAGACACTTGGCAGTTTTCTTAATGGTTTGCTTCTTTGTTCTTTTATGTTTTTGGTCTACATCTGGTAGTGCTCAGGACTTACTCCTGGCTTTACTCAGAGCTCACTCCTTGCTAAGCTTGGTACCATATGAGGGGCTGTGGGTTGAGTCTTGGAGTCATGTAGAAGTCACTGTATCCTTGGCCTCTTAAATTTAGTTGCAAAGTGTCTTTCTCAACCCTCCCTCAGTTGCACAGTTTCAGATATCACCCACAAAGCAAGTATTGTATCACTGAACTGTTTCGTACCTAGCTCTAATTTGCTGCAGTTTTGGAGCCAGAGAAATAGCACAGCATCAAGGCTGCTTGCCTTGCCTGTGATTGACCCGGGCTCTGTCACTGGTACCCGGTAAGTGATCCTGAGCACCCCCCCACCCCGCCGGGAGTGATTTATACTTGAGTGCAGAGAAGGCATAAACCTGTCACCATCTGGCCCCAAACAAAAACTGATTGCAACACATTTTTTAATCACATTCTTTTGTTGTTGTTGAAACAGTTATGCAAATTTTTTGTGTATTGGTGCTGCACAAATCCGCACAGCAGAGCCTGGCAAGCTACCCGTGTAGTATATGATATGCCCAAAACCAGTAACAATTATAGATTCCTTCCTATGACCTGAAGAATGGTCTGAGACTCTTCGTATTCCAGGAGCGAGCAGATGCCCTTGGGCTACACTATCATTCAACAGGACCTATGGAGATGTTACTGGTGCCCGCTCTATCAAATGGGTGAACACGGAAGACAAGTGATACAAGTGGTTAGTGCTAGGAAAGCATCTTTACTAATTTTGTAGAAGATATCCATTCAGTTTGTAGAGATTGATCATCATTGCTTCTCAGCCTTTTGGCTGAGATCAAGTATAGGGATTGATCAAATGAGTCTATATATGTTACTTTATCAGCCACAGCAATACGATTTTATAAAACACATTGATAACTTTGGAGCTTATTTATTGTACTTTTTTTTTTGTTGAGTCTTCTTTAAGATGTGTGTGTGAGTGTAAAGCAAAGCAATTTCACTTTATCACTGTATTCCCGTTCATCATCGATTTGCTCGAGCAGGCACCAGTAACATCTGCATATGTCCTGACTCATGCTAGAAGAGCCCAAGGGCATCTGCTTGCTCCAGGAACATAAAGAGCCTCAAACCGTCAGGTCATGGGAATGAGGTCTAAAATTATTACTGTTGTTTGGCATATCAAATACGACATGGGTAGCTTGCCAGGCTCTGCCGTGCGGGTAGCATACTCTTATAGTCATCTCTAAATCCAGCATTTAATCATAAACCGCGGTTGCGGCCTCGCAAGCTGGGCTGTGGTAGGCTGGTCTGCTGGGTGGAGTTCTGATGAAAGGGAAGTCCGGATGTGGAAAATGGAGGCCCTCATGGAGTGGGGGGGTCGTCTGGTTTGTTGCAAGGCTCTGCTGGGGGTGCGGGCCAGGGCTAGAACCCGCCATCCGTCCTGGGCACCTCGTGAGCGGCTGGGCACAGGGAGAGCCAGTAGCAGCTCTGCCCCATGTCTGTGAGTCTCTCAGAAGAACAGTAGTGAGTTTTTAGAGAATGCTGGGTTCCCCAACAAAATCCAGGAGCAGGGTCAGGGATCCTGACCCTGACCCTTTTTCAATAAATTGACGCAATTTCAAAGAAATTTAGAGAGGTGTGAGGGGGAGGTAGGTGGGGAGAGAGAGAATGTCCCCCTAAATCTTTAATTGTCTCTATTAAAGTCCTTTTGGGGTTGAAGAGAGAGGACAGCGGGTAGGACACTTTCCCCTACATGCGACCAACTGGGATTTGGTTCCCAGCATCCTATCGGTTCCCTGAGCACTGCAGGGGTGATCCTGACTCAGAGCTAGTCAGTAAGAAGTAAGCCCTGCATACAGCAGGGCATGGCCCCCAAATCCACAACAAACAAAAAAGAAAGACCTTTTTGTCACTTTTTTTAGCTACATCTTAGCAAATACTTTTAGCTTATTATTCCAACTATATATTACAAAAATTTAAATATATGGAGCATTTAAAAAATTCTACAGTGAATATCCAATATGCCCATTTCTTGGTTGTGTAACTAGTTTAGTATGCTGACCTTGTCATTCCTTTAAACAAATTTAGTTAATAATTGAAGTGTAGGCACATGTTTCTGTGCATGTTTTATAAAAATATAATTTTCATTTGTGTAAAGTAGCCCTTCAAGAAGATTCTCAGAGCTCATTCACTCTTGGTGTGAATACAGAGGTATTGGTACTGCCAGTCCTTTAAAGAGCTGAGTTTTAATTTGTTTAATGTAACTTTTAGGAAATACTGGAATATAGGATATTACTCAGGTAAGCTAATTTTATTTCTAAGGTGACTCTTTTTAAATATAATGCTCATAAACAATGTTCATTTACAGGTTGTTCTGATCCTTTAAACCCTGCTGTAGATTTTGAAAAGAAATGTATGTAATTCTTTGTGATATTTAGTTTTTATTTTTAGTTGGGAACATTATACCTGTTCCATAACTATTTAAAGTCACAGTTCAGATTTCAATCGGATAATCTTTAGTCTGTTTTTTCTAGTGTAACTAGTACGTGTAATAAAATTTATAGTAGGATATTATGATTCTTTTTCTTTTCCACAGAGTAAATGAGCCGTTGGAGACAAATTTCTCATTGAGGAATCAGAAGAAGAACCAGAGTCTCATGAACTAAATATTCTCCCTCCTTTCTCTCACTTCTTGAACCTTTGTTTTATTGCTTGAAATTTTGTTACTGTCATTGTAACAACTGTGATGCTAGAAAGAAGCAGGAGAAACAAGCTCTTTTGAGCTCATAGTGGGACAGGGGCTGCAGAGAAGTAGATTAGAAGGTGGACAACTGTATGCAATACATCTCTGAATTCTAGTTGCCTGTGTTCTCCTTTAAAGGTGGTTTTTAAGTTAATTAACTTCAAAAAATTATAGGGAGATTCCACTAAAGATGTTTCCTTCATTATTTTCTGAGCATTCAGCCAGATCTCTTTGTTTACAGCTGGGCTCAAAATGCAGAGAACTCAAAGACATTCATTTCGGCCAGTGCTACAAGATCTCAGATGAAGGCATGATCGTCATAGCTAAGGGCTGTCTGAAGTTACAAAGAATATACATGCAGGAAAACAAATTAGTAAGTACTGGTCTTCCTGTTTCTTTATTTTGTCTCTAATTCTTCAGTTCATTTTAACTCAGCTTACAGATTTTCTTCTGCCTATTTTGCTTTGGTATTTTAGAGCCATGTTTCTTAACTGGGGGCGTGTGGCCTCCTAGGGGGCCCCAGGACATTCCTAGGGGTCCCAGGCAAAATTGTGTAAGTAGGAGCCTCTATCTGAGGCTACGCAGCAAACCGGTAGACCTGAGAGAGGGGTTGCGCCTGGGGAACAAAAGGTCAGAGAAGAGCTAAGGTCAGAAAAGGATTGATAAAGAGACTCAGAGGGAAATACATGTGGAAGCAGGAATGCTCTAAACAGGGATTATCCGTGGAAAGGTAGCCTCTGTGTTGGGGTGTACCACTTTAAGCAGGGCTCATCCATGTAAAGGTAGCCGTGCATGTTGGGATGTACTGCTCTAAACAGGGGTTATCCATGGGAAGGTAGCTGTGCATGTTGGGATGTACCACTCTAAGCGGAGTTATCCGTGGGAAGGTAGCCGTGCATGTTGGGATGTACCCCTCTAAACAGGGGTTATCAGTGGGGAGGTAGCCGTGCATGTTGGGATGTACCCCTCTAAACAGGGGTTATCCATGGGAAGGTAGCTGTGCATGTTGGGATGTACCCCTCTAAACAGGGGTTATCCGTGGGAAGGTAGCCGTGCATGTTGGGATGTACCCCTCTAACCAGGGGTTATCCGTGGGAAAGGTAGCCGTGCATGTTGGGATGTGCCCCTCTAAACAAGGCTTATCCGTGGGAAGGTAGCCGTGCATGTTGGGATGTGCCCCTCTAAACAGGGGTTATCCATGGGAAGGTAGCCGTGCATGTTGGGATGTACCCCTCTAAACAGGGGTTATCTGTGGGAAGGTAGCCATGCATGTTGGGATGTACCCCTCTAACCAGGGGTTATCCATGGGAAGGTAGCCGTGCATGTTGGGATGTACCCCTCTAAACAGGGGTTATCCGTGGGAAGGTAGCCGTGCATGTTGGGAAGTACTGCTTGGATGTTTAAAATTTCACAATAGTGTGTGAAATATGTTTTTAAGTGGTGATCATGCAATAAATACAAAGAACCATTTTAGTTGCCTACCTTAAGGTGCCATATGTTGGGAGCCGCTGGGGTCCCGAACAGTACCAGGACAGAAGTTCTCTTCTACCTCCGAGGCCGCCAGGGAACTGATGAAAACTCACAATCCCAGCACAGTTCCAAAAAAGGCTTTTAATAGTACAGCAGCTCTACCACTGCAATCCAGTATAATGAAAGAACTCTAGCTCTGGTCAGAACTTAGACCATACAAGAGAGCCTAAGTCTCCCACCAAAGAAAGAGGATCTTACCAGAGAGGAGTCCTACCCAAAAGAAGCAGAAAAGGAGAAGGGGCCTCAAGTCAGTTCCCTTATATACACCAAAGTAATCCTACCTGTTGACATGGAGTGTCCTGTCAACAAAGAACCCTAATCAGCTTGTAGAAAGGTGGTGCCACACTCTATTATAGGTATAAACAAATGATTAATCCCTTCTTCTGAGATTATCTCTTATGTAAAACACTGGGGAGAGAGAGGGGACTGATATAAAGTAATACATCTTAATTTCATGGGCTTCATATAATCTAGATGGTACCCACCCACAAGGTCCTTTTTATTTGTTTTCTGCACCAGGGTGATTCTGAGCATCTTGTTCTCCATATACTCAAAGGGTCACAATCGCCTGCATGAGGGCAAACTAGTATGATCCTTCCTATAATCTTAAAGATAGTCTCAGCGTAGCCAGGGTAGCAGTCTCCTGGTAAATTCTAACTCTCCCATGCTGGGTACAGTGGGTATAAAGAGGAGCTGTGCCCAATCTAGATAACATAGAAGTCTTAGTAGATGTATAAGTCAGAAATTATTCAGAGTCAAGGCGACTTCTGTAACTGCCACACCCTCCATCAGTGTTTACATAGAAGAGAGATCTCATTAGAATGAACCTTGACTTAAGAACATGTAAATAGATTACACTGTGAGGAAAGGTCCCAAGCTAGCTAAGCCTGTCATCCAACAGCCATAGTTTATGATTGTTCCTTTTGGATTGCCCTAGAGATTGTGATAATGATAGATCACTATTATCACTGTTTTCCCGTTATTCATCGATTTTCTCGAGCAGGCACCAGTAACATCTTCAAACGTCCTGTCCCAAGCAAGTGTAGCTCAAGGGCATCTGCTTGCTCCAGGAACAGGAAGAGCCTCAAACCGTTCTTCAGGTCATGGAATTGAGGTCCATAATTGTTACTAGTTTTTGGCATAACAAATAAAACACGGTAGCTTGCCAGGCTCTGCTGTGTAGGTGGTATACTATTAGTAGAAAGCTCTCATCTCGAAGCATTTACTGATGGATAGAAGTTTTCTCTTTTTTTTTATATTAGTATAAAAAAAAAAAAAAAAAGAAAAAAAAAATTTATAAAATTTTTATTTATTTTTTTTAAAAAAAAAAGAGGAGGGGTGGGGGGGGTAGAATTTTATTTTTATTTAAAAAAATTTAGGGGGGGGGTGGGGGGGGGGGGGGGGGGGGGGGTGGTGGGGGGTTGTGTTTTGGGGTGTTGGGGGGGGGGGGGTAGGGGGGGAGTTGGGGGGGGGTGGGGGGGGGGGGTGTTTTGTTTTTTTGGGAAGGTTTTTGGGGGGGGGGGGGGGGGGGTAAAAACCCATAATTCCCTTGGGGGCCCTGTGGGGTTCTGGGGGAGGGGGAGTAATTAGAATCTCCCCAGTTGTGAAAAGTTTAATGATGGATCAGTGTATCACTGTATCACTGTCTTCCCATTCATCATCGATTTGCTTGAGCAGGCACCAGTAACATCTCCATATGTCCTGTCTCATGCTAGTAGAGCCAGCCCAAGGGCATCTGCTTGCTCCAGGAACATAAGGAGCCTCAAACCATTATATTAGGTCATGGGAATGAGGTCTATAATTATTACTGGTATTTGGCATATCAAATACGACATGGGTAGCTTGACAGGCTTGCCGTGCAGGTGGCATACTCTTGTAGTCACCTCTAAATACAGCATTTATTGATGAACCATGCGGCCAAAGCCGGGCTGTGATAGGCTCTTCTGCTGGGTGGAGTTCTGACGAGAGGGAGGTCCAGATGTGGAAAATGGTGGCCCCTCATGGAGTAGGGGGGGGTCGTCTGGCTTGTTGTGAGGCTCTGCTGGGGTGGCGGGCCAGGGCTAGAACCCACCATTCCCCGGAGTGCCTTGTGAGCGGCTGGGCACAGGGAGAGCCGGTAGCAGCTCTGCCCCATGTCTGTGAGTCTCTGGATCAGCATACCTGGGCCGGATTTGAAAAAAGACTGCTGCAGGGTGGGTGTCAATGATCAGGGCTGTGATAGGCTCATCTGCTGGGTGGAGTTCTGAGGAGAGGGAAGTCCGGATAGGAGTTTTAATTTAATTTACTGGTGGATAGGAGTTTTAATGATGAATAGGAGTTTTTAATGCTTAGGAAGGTAGATACAGGCTTGTATAATAGACCCTGTCACTGTATAGGGGGAAATGGGATTCAGGAAATGGAGGCAGACAATCTTGGTCATCACAGAGTATTGTGAACACACATGTGTATAACTCCACGGTAGTCACAGTTTACTGTGAACACACATATGTGTAAGTCTTGGTAGTCACACCGTTTACTGTGAACATGTGTAACTCATGGTAGTCAGTTTACTGTGAACACACATCTGTAACTATGGTAGTCACACAGTTTAATGTGAACACATGTGTGTAACTTGTGTAACTTACAATTTTTACAGTGTTCTGTGAATAGTGTGTGGCTCACTCACACTTAGGCATGCCATGTAACACATTAAACCTGGACAATTTTCTTTCATTGAGGTGTAATTCAATGAAATAAGGAGGAACATCGGATTTGCTATTTTACAGTGAGCCATGAAGTGCTGTGTAGGTGTTTTTACCAAGTGTGCAATTCTGATGGTTAATCTGGACCATCTTTTATTATGCCCTTCACGGGAAACCCTGTGGCTATATGTGATGCTCCCCACTTCCTCCTTCCTCCAGCTCCTGCCCTCTGGTGGCGTAATTTGTCTTTATCTGTTCAAGACACTTAATCAATGTGTGGTGTGACACTCAGCAAAATACTTCAGGGTTCCATTGTATTGTTACATGTCAGAATTTTATTTCTTTTCACGACTGGAATACATTCCAAATTTATTTAATTCGTATTTGATAGACATAGTATAAGTTAACAGAAAAAAATACTGAGAAGGAATTAGTGGAATTCTCAATGTTGAAAAAGAAAATATTCAAAAGTATGTTTAAGCTGGTCTGAAAATTTATTTATTTAAAAAAAAGCAAACTGCTCATGAACTGTATCCATAAAATAAAAGAGCTTATTTGTTGCTACTTGGAGATTAGTAAATTAAATGAATTCATCTCATATTAGTCTAAGTTTCTTGAAATATCAACTTTAAGGGCAATAATGCTCCTTCTTTCATTTATTTTGCCTGGAAATTGAACTGAGTGTCTCATGCGTGCAAAGCGCGTGTCTGTACCGTGCCCCTTATCCTGATTGCTCTTATACAAAGATTCTAGGTGGAAAAGTTGAAACTCTTGTGTTAAAAGGAAATGCTTTTATGGCCACGTAAAAATTTTTTTCCCCTATCTGATTCTTCCCAAAAAATAAATTGTGTTTTTCCTTGAAATTATATAGTAAAATTAGTATGGTAAATTTTATAGTCATATGCTTCTTTACATTAGAAACGGGTCATTCTTGAGGTAGAGTGTTATGATTTTGTGGAGGGAATCGGTTTTCTTATGTCATAAAGACTGAATTTTTTTTTTCATTTAAAGTTTCTGTGTTTGGGGCCGGGCAATAGCCCAGCGGGTAGGGCGTTTGCCTTGCTTGGTCGGCCCCCTTGCCCGGCCGGGTTCGATCCCCCGGCATCCCATATGGTCCCCGAGCACTGCCAGGAGTCATTCCTGAGTGCAGAGCCAGGAGTAGCCCCTGAGCATCGCCGGGTGTGACCCAAAAAAGCAAAAAAAAAAAAATAAAATAAAGTTTCTGTGTTAGTTGGAGATTATTTCTTAGTGGTAATGTTGAAGAGCTGAGCCAGGTGCTGCCAGGTCCTGGAAGCCACGAGGACATGCTTAATCATGCTTAAGGCCTTGCAGTGCTAGAGTACTAGTCCCATGCCTTCCCACTGCAAGGCCTTTGCTACCACTGAACCACAGGGGACTAACCCCCGGCCTTCCCAGAGTAAGGGTGTGCTACCACTGAACCATTTCCCTGGCCAGAATGTTTGAATTCTGGTTTCAGTCTTTGCATTATTATACTGGCAAAGTTAATGAAGCTCTGAAGAAAGTTTTATTGTTGCAGGTTAGTTGAAGTCATTCTGCAGGTTGTGGTATTGCAGATTATGTATTTGTTAATGATGTCACACAAATCTTGTTTTCTTATGCTTCAGTTTTCATTAAAGTTAAAATTATTAATGTACAAAACAGCACTCATGAAAACATGACTCTTGTCTCAACTGTTGGTTTCTGCTCTGTACTAAAGATAAATTAAAGAATGAAATTTTTCTGCATTTACACAAAATTCCAATTTTCTATTGAGCAATAATTTGTTTCTTTTCAGTTAAATACAAATATTTTTGATACATAGAAGCTTTTAGTGGTTTCTCAAATGATTGCACTGTATGTGTTGAGGGTTCTAGTTATGTTCATGGTTTTTCTCTTATTTTGTAGTTAATGAAAGGGCGTTCTAAGGAGTCAGTTTTCTGTGTGGTATTATGCAGTGACTATTTTGATTCCATTGGAAATTTAAAGTAATTGTGCTAAATTTATTAATTATTATTATTATTATTTTTTTTTGCTTTTTTGGGTCACACCCGGCGATGCTCAGGGGTTACTCCTGGCTCTGCACTCAGGAATTACTCCTGGCGGTGCTCGGGGACCATATGGGATGCCGGGATTGAACCCGGCCGCGTGCAAGGCAAACGCCTTACCCGCTGGGCTATCGCTCCGCCCCAATTGTGCTAAATTTAAAGTTCAATAAAGTTTCTTCAGTTAAGGTTATAAGAAAGGGAAATTTAGAATTTGGCTTCTATGTTCTATAACTGAGTGCAATTGAGATAACTACTCTTCCTTAGGAATTCTGTTTTATGTTTTCAGAACCTAAAGAATGATAAACACTTGTACTTACAAAGCTATACTTTTAAGTACTTTGGGTATTTTCAGCCTGAGAACTATTATTAGTCAGTTAAATATTTTAAATAAGTTAAGTAGAAATTGGTTAAATGAGAATTATTTATATGCATAAATATAAAAATTGTGCTTCATATGTAATTATAAACATATAAATATAAACACATAAATATAAAAGCTGTACTTGATATGTAATTTTAGATAGACAATGTAAATGTAAGAAGTGTAAATTAATGTCTTGTAGAGATACTTATGATACGGCAAAAGGATGCTGACAGCAGAATTACCTGTGTGCAGATACTGATCATTAACTGGTTATTTTGCAAATTATCTTACTAAGTTGAATCTTCTTTAAAGCTTTGAGACTGGAGAAATAGTACAGGCGCTAAGGGACTTGTCTTGCCTGTAGCCGAGCCTGGTTTGAGTCTTGGCACTACATAATGTGCAGTCACTGAGTACCACGGGATGTGGCCAACCAAAAACCACCTTATAACATCATTGAATACTCTAATAATCATAGGATAGTATAGTATTTTTTTCAAAAAAAAATTTAGTTTTGGGGCCATACACAGTGATGCTCAGAGGTTGCTTCTGGCTCTGTGCTCAGGGATTACTCCTGGAGGTGCCTGGGGACCGTCTGGGGTTCTCGGGATTGGACAGGGTTCAGCCATACACAAGGCAAGTGGCTTAGCCACTGGGCTATTTCTCCAAACACCATAGTTAGTGTTTTGCTTTTTTTTTTTTTTTTTTAACAAACAGTAAATCAAGTTTATTCATTCATATTTTTGGTCTGGGGCCACACCTTGCAGTGCTCAGGGGTGACTCCTGACTCTGCTCAGGGATCACTCCTGGTAGGTAGGTACAAGGACCATATGGGGTGCCAGGGATGGAACCCGGTCGGCAGCAGGAAGACAAAAAGTCTTGCCTGCTGTCCTATGGCTCTGGCCCCAAGGTTATGTTAAAGGAAACTTGGGGCAGGATTTGGGGCCGCACCCACAGTGCTCAGGGATTGCTCCTGGCTCTGTGCTCAGGATCGCTTCTGGGATCAAAGCCCAGCACAAACAAGACGAGCAAGTCCTCCCCACCCTCGCTCCCCAGCTTTAGGAGACCCCAATTTGGCTACATGACCCCATATGAGGTTTAAGACGGGCTGGGCCTCCGGGCAGAGCGTTAGATCTGATGGCGGCTGACAGGGCCTGTGGAGAAGTCACTGACAAGGTCCACGGGAGAAACTGGGAACCCGCTCAGGGGCTAGCCTGAGCCTTGCCCAGCTGGGGCCCTGTGGGCTCTGGAGAAAGCCTGGGGGCAGACACACTCATCCTCGCTGTGTGCGGCGTTGGGTCTTGCTGGTCCGCGTGGCACTGGGTGGCTTCTTGGGGTTCAGGGACAGGTGGGGGTGTTTTGTCTTGACCTTCTTGCGACTGTGTGCATGCAGCAATGCCATGAGAGAAGAGATCCGCTGGGTCTGCAGGGGGTCCTTGGACTTGCCGGGTAAGGGTTTGGTCACTGTCTGCGCTGGATGCTTCTTCCTTTGAATCTTGCCCAGCCGCTTGCTCAGTCAGGGGCAGCTCCAGCAGCCGCACCCGAGAGGTCCAGGTCGCTGATGGAGGTGACGGTGACTGTGTAGTTGGGGTGGTCAGTCGGCACCGACTCCGTCTTGGGCTGTCACCAGGCCGTCCAGCTCACCTGCCTCCTCCAGAGCCGCCTCCCTTTCCGTAGCATCTTCAGATACTCCTTGGTGACGCTCCTCCCGCAGTTTCTGCCGCTTTTGCTGGAGCTCCTCCACGGCTGCCTTCTTTGGCTCCACCTGCGCTTGTGAAAGCCGGTGAGGTAGTCCCTTACATGCCTGTGCCAGCCTGGGCTGGACTTCAGCAGCCCTCGGATGTGCTCACTAGGAGTGGTCCTCCGCTGCTCCTCTCGGATGTGATCACTAGGAGTGGTCCTCCGCTGCTCCTCTCGGATGTGATCACTAGGAGTGATCCCTCCGCTGCTCCTCCTCGGATGTGGTCACTAGGAGTGGTCCTCCGCTGCTCCTCTCGGATGTGATCACTAGGAGTGATCCTCCGCTGCTCCTCTCGGATGTGGTCACTAGGAGTGGTCCTCCGCTGCTCCTCTCGGATGTGATCACTAGGAGTGGTCCTCCACTTCTCCTCCTCGGATGTGATCACTAGGAGTGATCCTCCGCTGCTCCTCTCGGATGTGATCACTAGGAGTGATCCCTCTGCTTCTCCTCTCGGATGTGATCACTAGGAGTGGTCCTCCGCTGCTCCTCTCGGATGTGATCACTAGGAGTGGTCCTCCGCTGCTCCTCTCGGATGTGATCACTAGGAGTGGTCCTCCGCTGCTCCTCTCGAAGGGGAGGACCAGCTGCCTCTGACGGTCATCGCAGTCCCGCTTCTTCTTGTGGCCCATGGCGCGAGACTCCCGTGGTACGAGGCCCCGACTGCGTTTGCTTCTTTAAAGTATAAACTTAACTTCATTTTTAACTTCATTTATGAACTTTTAACTTTATTTGCAACTTAACTTCATTTTTTAAACTTCTTTTGGTTTTGGGCCACACCAGCATTGCTCAGGACTTACTCCTGGCTCTGCTCTGAGGGATCACTCCTGGCGGGCTCAGCGGGCCATGTGGTGTGTTGGTGATTGAATCCCACAGCGCCAAGGGAAGCACCTACCCGCTGTAGTACATTGCTCCAGCCCAACTTCGTTGACTTTAAAAAATTTCAAATTGTTTTAATGCTCTTAAAAGTATATGTTATACATATATTAACTTCATATTATTCCTTGGCCTTTAGATGGCAGCATTGTCTTTGTAGATTTCAGTGACAGCTTTTTGTGTCCTTGGTAAACTATAAAGATATAAAGCTCTTCCATACAGAATCAGTAGATATAATGGTTTATTTCGTGTTTTTTTTTTTTTGCCCTCTAATGTTTAGTGGGAATATTTCTTCTGAAAATAATTGAAAATCAATTGCATCTAGAGTGTTAGAAAATGAATTTCCTATTTCATACACATTCTTATCTGTGACACAGATTTAAGTGAAAAAAAAAAACTTGTGGAGGAGAGGGTTCCTATGTTTATAAGAAGTTTTAGTCAGGTGGAAAATGAATTTTCCACAGAGAAAGAATTTCTGTTTGAGCAATTTAGTAATTTTTGAATGAAGGATGAATATGTCTTTCAGTTGCTGTAAAGTTCTCTGTCAGCTCTGGAAGTAGACATGAGGGACGCAGTTTGCTAAGAGTATAGTTTCCATAGCTGTCTCTCAACTAACGAGAGTTTGGTATTATTTTTGTGCAGGACTGACAGTAATTTACTGATTTGTTGTTGAAATCCTCAGCAGTGTAGGCGCAGCCTTGGGCTCCTCTCAGTTACCCTCAGCCAACTAGGCTGGATAGGTCAGTGCTTGGACCCCGCACGGTGGTGCTCAGGGGCACCAGGCAGCATCAGGCTTGAATCAGGGCTCTGTGCACACAGCGTGCTCTCCTAACCACTGAGCTCTCCTCCCTGGTCCCTTCCAAAGTCATCTTTAAATCCCATTATTGGTGGGTGTGGGTGAAGCATTGGTGGTCTTTAAAGCAAGCAAGCAGCCGCCACCACAAAGCACTCTTCATGAGCTGTGCCCTCTCTCTCTGCTCTCCCTGGCCAGTGTCTGCCCCTCTGGGACGTGTCGGACACTTCTTGCCTTGGTTTGGGCCACCCGAGAGACGCATCTCTTGTTTTTAGCCCCACGCTTTTAATGTATGCGGATTTTATGATGGGCCTTTGAAAGTAACTTCCTCATTCATCTGAGGATCTGTTTGTTGCAGATCTGTACATAAGGTGCACACAGATCTCTTTAAGAAATGCCCTTTACTTCACAGATTTGTCTTATGAACCAGTATAGGTTTCTGAATTATGAGGAAAGTACTGCTGTATTATGAACAGATTTCATAAAGTTTTGGGGAAGTAACAAGAGTTTCGTTTAGATCTTTGTTTCTGTGCTGACAGATAATTAGGCTCCCCCCCCCCCACCCCACACCCCTTCAGGGTGATATGGCTTTGCAATATTCTGTGACCGAGTTCTTTGGCTACAGCTGTAATGGTATTCGTCATACTGCTTTATGCTGTTCGAACCTGATCATCCCTAGAGTGTGTATATGCGGTTTTGATGAAGTAGAGTCTAATATCACTCACTAGGCTTCTTTCTTTTTAGCTGGAAATGTCTTAAGGCTTATTTGAGGAAAACCTCATGCCCCTGTTAGACTATGATTCTCCTTTATCTTACTCTCTTATTCCTGGGGTCGGTTATTTGAACTTTTGTGCTTCTATTTCCTTGTTTACAGAAAGGAGATAATAGCTTAGAAGCTGTTCTTATGAGGATCATGCTAAGTGAGGTGAAGAGACTTCTTACTAATGCATGGGAAGTTTTCAGTGTCGAGACATCCCTTCCTTTTCTTTCTGCCAGAGCTGACTTTCTGGTGTCTTGTCAGTTCGAAATGGGTGTGCCAGGCCTAGTATCACAGTGTTCTTACTTCACATATTAAAGACCTGTGGTTCTTTGGCCTCTTGCTGTAGTTGAGACTGTGGCAGCAGCTGAGTGAAGGGGTCGGTAGGCTTGTTGTCACGTAAACGTTTGCATCTGCGCTTAAGCAACAGTACCGATACAGTGTTCTCTGAAGCAGTGCCGTTCCCTGGCCTTCCCTCTCCATTCAGTCTCAAATGGTGCAGTATTTTGTCTTTCACTTCATTCACATACTCTTATTTCTGAAACATTGCTTGTGAAGTGATTTTATGTACAGTCCCAGACATGAATTGTATTTGTGAGGAAGTATTCTAAGTAATTCATTATAAAACCCAAATCTGTGTTTTAAGTATCTGTTTGCTTTGCTCTTTCCCCTCATGATGAAAGAAACATGGATGCACCCAGACTTGTAGTGTTTACTAAATAGTTCTGTGTGTTTGGGGTGTTTTTAAAGAAGGTGACTTAGTATTCTGAACGCCATCTTGCTGTATGTTACATTATTGGATGGTACCATCATTTTGTTTATACTTAAGATATTTAATAGAACTGCAGCCGGCTGGAAACCAGCGAGGAGCACAGGGCTGAGCTGCTGCCGCCCAGCTTGTGTAGGCTAGTGGGGTTTCCTGGAAAGGGGCTTGTCCAGGTCCTCGCCTGCCTCCTGGACAGACTTTCAGAGGCCAGAAAATCTCATGCATCACAACCGCAGCCACTTTCAAGGTCCGGACTCCACAGCTCAGCAGAGTCCCATCTATCCCCATGGCACACGGGCACAGAGTGCCTGTGCCTTATCTCAAAACCTGGTATATTCATCTAACAGATATCCCATCACAGTTTCTAGAAACGAAGTGTGTGGGCATGAGGTGTGGTCTGGGGAACCACCTCAGTAGTTTCCTATACGGTGGACTCAAATGGCACAATGGAGATTTGAGGCTTTCCATTGACTTTGCCTAACACCATGTTCATTGACCGTATTTAGAGAAGTAGCTCCAACATACAATATAGAATGGATTATTCAGTATATGAATAGGAAAAGCTCAAATAGACGTTGAGATAAACATGAAATAAGTGTTGTCAGTAGCTGTAGTGATGGGGTGTCTGGGATTGTCAGTAGAAAACCACTGTGTTCTGGAAACTCAGAAAGTCAATCCAAGAACAGAAACCCAGAAAGTGAATCAAGAACAGACTCCCCACACATCAACCTAGGGGGGAAAAGGCATGAATTTATCATTACTGTTCCCTTATCTGAGCTGTAAGGATCAACATAATTGATTCTGGCTAAGTGACAGGCATCAGGAGGGGGTGGAGGGTGGGAGGGAAATGCGGATCTCTGGTGGTGGGGGGGGCACACTGGTGGTGGGATTGGTGCTGAATGATGAATCTTTCCAGCAACTGTATTGTGAAAAGTTTGTACTTTGTAAATCATGGTGTTTAAAATAAATCATTATTTTAAAGGAAAATAAAGATATTTTTTTTTTTTTGCCTTTTTGGGTCACGACCGGCAATGCTCAGGGGTCCTCCTGGCTCTGCACTCAGGTACTGGCGGTGCTCGGGGGCCATATGGGGGTGGGGCGGGGGCCGGGCGGGCGGGGGGGGGGGCAGGCGCCCGCCCCCCGCTGGGCGTCGCCGGCCCCAAGATATTTAATAAATAGTTACCTTTTACTGAATATATTATACAGGTTACTATGCAGTTTTACTGAGTTACACTCCACAATAACCAGATGAGGTAGCTTTTTCTTTTTTTCCCCCCTAGTTGTAGATGAGGACATTTAGCTTTTGAGACTAAGTAGCATACAAGTGTTGGAGTCAAGATTGTACCACAGACCTGTCAGACTCCTCAACTTGGTCATATGTGAAGTGGTCTGTTACAGATGGTGTCAATCTGTATGTTTTTTGATAATATGAATCGACAATCATTTCAAAAGGCATTACCCCATTTAAAACACATAGTGACACTTGCCATGAGACATCAAAGGAAGGAATTAATCATAAGTATCGGCAGAAGATCTTTATGAAGCTTTATAAATGGCTTAAGGGCTGGAGAGATAGTCCTGTAGGTTGGGAGCTTGTTTCATGTGTGACTGATCCTTGGCATCTCATAGAGTCCACTGAGTGCCCCACCCCCGGAGTGATCCCTGAGCACAGAGTGAAAATGTCATTTGGTAGCATTTTTGAGGAATAACTAGATTTCTTTTGGGGGAGGCATACCTGGCAATGCTCAGAGCTTACTCCTGGTTCTGTGCTCAGGGGTCACTCCTGGCGGACTTGGGAGACCATCTGGGATACCTGACATTTAACCAGGTTAGCTGTGTGCGAGGAACATGCCTTATTACTATACTAATGCTCCAGCCCTACCACTGCATAGTTAAACATTAAGGAGTTTTGGAACAAATCAAATCATCTTCCTTCATATGTAATGAGGAAATCTTGTCTGAGTCTTTGTACACATGCATTGGCAACAGGAGACATTAGGTTGTGGTAAAAAACTCAAGACATTAGACTTAGGAAATAGGAATTTTGTAAGGTTAGAGGTCGGGTGGGTTGCTGGACTTAAGTTTAGCCTGTCATTTAAAAACACATTTTCTTACATCCTCTTAGACAGCAGTCAAGTGAGGCAAGTGAGGAGTATCATTTGGATTTAGGGAGTTTTGGCTTGTTATTTTAATCTGCAGTAATGAAGATTTAGAATAGCCAACACTATTCTAAATAGGGTTTTTAGAATAGTCAACACTTAAACCGACACTCTGTGCTCAGGGATCATGTCTGCTGATCCTTGGGGGACCATTTGTGGTGCTTGGGATCAAATCCAAGTCTGCCACATGCATGACAAGTGTTTCATCTCTGTATGGTCTCTCCTTGTTGGTTTCTTGCTGTTCAGGGAGCTCATATTTCTCATATTACTTCACAGCTGTGCTCAGGACTTACTCATAGCTCTACACTTAAGGATCACTGCAGGTGGTGCTTGGGAGCCATATAGGATGCCAGGGATCAAATCTACGCCGGCTCTGTGCAAGGAATGCTTGAGCCACGGACACAGGTACACCCGGCAGAGCAGATACCAGCTTTCCCCGTTGAACCCCCTGCATTCCACGGACCACGAGAGCGACTTCTGACCCGAGACCATCATCCCAATAGAGCCTCAGAGGAACACAGAGAAACCCCCCACACCTTGCTGGCAGTTATCTTCACCATCCACACTCCACAGCTTGTAAGATCTCCACCCAAGAGATTAAGCCAGTCTCCAGCCCGGCTTGTCAGAAACCCAGCCTACAAGGACTCACCCTTCAGAGACCCGCCCTTCAGAGGAGAGTATTTCAAGCCCAGGAATGCTTGAGCCACAGCCACAGATACACCTGGAAGAGTAGATACCTCCAAATTACCATGAATATTCTACCCAACCCCTCTGAGAGAGCCCCACAAGGTAATGAGAGTATAGGGGCCACATGGCAGAGCCTGGCAAGCTGTCAGATGTGTGTTCAATATGCCAAAACCAGTAACAAAAATGTTTATTTTCCTGACCCTGAAAGAGCCCTTAATACGGCAGCAGTAAGAAAGGCGAACAAGCAGTGCCTGATAAAATTTCACGGCCATCCTAGGCTGCCAAAACGAAGAAGGACTAAAATGACTGTCTGTACTTTCAATGCACATACGCTGGCATTGGAACCATATATCGAGGATCTGATGGTGCAAACACAAAAGATCAAGTACGACATCATTGGTCTGACTGAGACGACGAGGCGTCAGTCGCATCATGCTGTATTTGACACTGGAGAAGAATTGTTCCTTGGAACATGCGACGAAAGAGGTGTTGGTGGTGTTGGTGTCCTTGTCAACACTAACATGACCATCAACATTGATTCATTTGAATGCCTAACAAACCGGATAGGACAATTACACTTGAAGAGATGTGGCCCACTGCCAGCAATTTCTATCTTCATTGTCTATGCACCAACATCCACATACAAAGAAGAAGAAATTGAGAAATTCTACGTGGAACTGGAGGCGTTCTATAAAAAAGATCACACCTTCTAGAAGATCATAGTCGGTGATTTTAATGCCAAGATAGGACCAAGAAGATCGGCTGAAGAACTCCACATGGGGACCCATGGCCTAGAATGGAACGAACAGGGTGAGAGATTATCTGAGCTCATCATGTCCACCAAGACCATTCATGGGAACTCACAGTTCCAGAAAGCTGAAGCGAAACGTTGGACATGGGAATCTCCTGGTGGACAGTTCCACAAATGAAATTGACCATATCATCTTCAATCGATGGTTTTGTCTGACCGATGTTGCTGTTGTCCCCAAATTCCAAACAGGATCGGACCACTGTCTCCTTTGTGCAAAAATTCTACTTTCCGTAATGGGGAGAAAAGGCTGCAAAGTTTAAGAACAGAACTCCTAGAACGACCACCAACTGGGAACTCTTTTGGCACCATTGCAGCAACAAGGGAAGATACCATTATTGACGACATCAATGAAGAATACAACCAACTGGTTCAGCACCTCCATGATTGTGCGAAGAATGCCGAGAGAGAGAAAGACACAAAAGGACGCCTGTCTTCAGAAACTCTCAAGCTCATTTGCCAACATGGCAAGGTGCGAGCCTCAGGTGACCAAATGCTAACGTCCAAGCTTGCAAAAGGGGTGCAGAGAAGCGATAAAAGAAGACCTCAAAGACAGAAGAGCAGAAATACTGGAAGATGCAGCAGAAGCCGGGAAAAGCATTCCCAACACCTGCCTGTCTTTCGCCAACTATAAGACCAAAATGACTGCCCTCCGACGCCCTGATGGATCTATCACATCTTCCAGAAAGGCAATGGAGAAGTTCATCCATGACTTCTACTCAGATCTCTTTGATAGCCACGTCCACCTGCCCACATACCAAATTCCACAGGATGGATATGTCATTCCCAACGTCCTCCCTTCTGAAATCTGACATGCCATTTCGTCAGTAAAGAAGAGAATAGCACCAGGCCCAGACAAAGTCAGACCCCAACACCTGAAGCATCTGCTGTCGGTACTCATCAATACATTAGCTCGGCTCTTCACAAGCTACCTGTCCGAATGCAAGGTGCCCTCCCAATGGAAAACCAGCAGGACAGTTCTACTGTTCAAGAAGGGAGACATTCACAACATCGGCAACTATTGCCCCATCTGCCTGTTGTCCGTCATCTATAAGCTGTTTACACGAGTCATCCTGAACAGGATTGGCAGAACACTAGATGAAGGGACAACCACGCGAACAAGCTGGCTTCTGGAAAGGATTCAGCACAATCGACCATATCCACACGGTGACCAAGCTCATTGAGGTTTGTAGGGAGTACAAGATGTTGCTCTGTCTCACGTTCATTGATTTAAAGAAAGCCTTTGATTCTGTGGAGACTGAAGCGGTCATCGAAGCCCTAGCCAAACAGGGTGTTCAAACCCAATACATCAAGATCCTTTTGAGCTGTATTACGGATTCACCACCAGAATCTCACCATTCTACAAGGAAGTGATCATTGATGTCAAAAGAGGGATTCGGCAGGGTGATACCATTTCACCAAAACTCTTCAGCGCCACCCTTCGAGAACAATATGCGAGAATTAGAATGGGAAGGAATGGGAGTGAAGATAGATGGTCGGCAACTACACCACCTTCGCTTCGCTGATGACATCTTTCTAATAACACCAAACATTAGCCAAGCAGCACAAATGCTGGGTGACTTTGACCGAGAATGTGAAAAGATAGGTCTACAGCTGAATCTAAAGAAAACTATGTTTATGAAAAATGAACTAGTTCCAGAGGCACCATTCACTCTTAATGGAACAGACAACTCTGAGTGCAGCAGTTATGTATACCTAGGTTGAGAAGTCAACATGATGAACGACCTAAAACCTGAGCTGCGCAGGAGGAAGAGAGCGGCATGGAATGCCTTCAAAGGCATTGAGGAAATAGCTAAAAGGACAAGGAACCTCCAGCTCCGGGCACATCTCTTTGACTCCACTGTTCTCCCTGCACTAACATACGCCTCAGAGACCTGGGCCCTACGAAAGCAGGATGAGAATGCTATTCGGGTGTCCCAGAGAGGAATCGAAAGAGCTATGCTTGGAATATCACGCCTCACTCAAGTGAGAGAAGGCATCCGGAGTTCTGACCTCTGTCGCTATTCCAGAATCAGGGATGCTGTCTTGTTTGCCAAGGCATCGAAAATCAGATAGGCTGGACATGTAATGCGATTTGGAGACGACCACTGGACTAGAGCCGTTACTGACTGGATCCCACGGGATGTCAAAAGATCACGTGGCCTCCCACCTACAAGATGGTCAGTCTTCCTTGCCAAGACCCTGAAGGAACGGTTTGAGGCTCTTCATATTCCAGAATCAACCAGATGCCATTGGGCTACATTGGCACGTGATAGGGTCCAGTGGAAATGTTACTGGCGCCCGCTCGAGCAAATCGTTGAATAACAGGATTCAAGTGATCAAGTGATCAAGTGATGGTCTCTCCTTAGTGTTGATGCTGAAAGAGAGAGGTAGAGAGATAGAGAGAGAGGGGAGAGGGAGAAGGAGAGGGAGAGAGAGAGCACAAGGAGGAGCGAGAGAGTGAGAGAGAGGAGAAAGAGAGATTATTTAAAGGATGCTATTTAAAACTGGTAAGGTTTCAGATGAGAACCTTCATCGAGGAGCCGTCCTCCCAGGATGCCCTGCAAGGGCGTGGGGTGCTGCGAGGTGGAGGCCCCGGCCTGTCTACATGTGCTGGCTGCTGGACAGGGCCCTGGTGCGCGAACAGCGAATGCTGCTTCACCCAGGACAGCAGCCCGAGTTTCACAGCTGTGGACTTCCTGCAGGACTGCGGAACCTTCCAGTGCATGCCTTGGGATAACCGGAGAGGAGGCCCGCAGTGCCAACGCCTCCTTCAACATCAAGTGTGAGGGCCCGTCCCGCCCTGTCCCTGCCCATGCAGGGCAAGCAGTGCATCACAGCTGCTGCTAGGTGTAGGGGTGGGGGTGGGGCTAGGAGGAAGGAGGAGTCCCCCCATTAGCTTTTTTTTTTAAATTTTGCTTTTTGGGTCAGAGCTGGCGACCCTTAGGGGTTACTCCTGGCTCTTCGCCTCCCAGGTCTACCGTTTGCAAGGCAAACCCCCCCTGCTGTGCTATGCTCAGGCCCCCTGTCTTTCTGTCTTTCCTGGTGCTTCCGACACTCCCTACACGCAGCTCACACAGGACAGTAGCTGCTCTGTGGCATCGGTCAGGCCCTGGCTCTCAGAGCTTTATTTTTTATTTAATAAGTTCAGGGATCACTCCTGCCAGGCTCAGGAAACTAAATGTAGTGCTGCAGGTTAAAAACAGGTCAGCTGCGTGTAGGCCTTATTCACTGTCCTCCCCCTCAGAGGTCTGTTTTGTTTACAAGTGTT
The DNA here is from genome assembly GCA_021461705.1 of Cryptotis parvus. Classification (NCBI taxonomy): domain Eukaryota; kingdom Metazoa; phylum Chordata; class Mammalia; order Eulipotyphla; family Soricidae; genus Cryptotis; species Cryptotis parvus. Next base: position 54,679 of record JAJIBD010007353.1, on the reverse strand, counting down.
TTAGTTTCCTTCAAGCCTAATTACCCCTTTATGGTGGCGGCCAGGGGTCACGCTGAACAGCGCTTGGGACTCTATCTGATGCCAGGGATTTGAACCAGGGTCATGGATACTGCCTCTACGTGTGTGTTACGCGTGTGTCCCTCTTGTGCTCTCTCCCAGCCCAATTAAAAGAACATATTTTTACAGTACCTGGGATGGATAGGGGGTGGGGGAGGAGAACCTGAAAGCTACCTGTGGTGTATTCGATACACCAAAAAACAGTAACAATAATGGACCTCATTCCCAACGAATGGAGACGTTACTGGCGCCTCCTTGAGCAAATCGATGAACAAAGGGAAGACAAGTGAGACAAGTGATAGAAGTGAAGATTTCAGGTACTAGAATGCTGCTTCTCCAGCATTTTTTGTGTAGTCACCATGTATTATAAAAGATTATACATTGCCTTGAACACGCTGTCCCTTGGGTTTTCAGAGGTGAATTCTTTTCCGATAGCTGTGAGCCTTCCCGATAGCTGGTGTGGTCGGCATGTCCTGCTCCCACGGCAGGGCAGAGGGTGCTTAGTCGCCATCACCTGTGGGTCTTTCTGTGCTGTTCTTGGTAAAGGTCTGGGTATGAAGTTGTCTTTTGGACAGTAAAAGGGTGGTGCTGGGATTGCTGCCGAAACATAGTGTGCTGAAGACTCAGCTATGAATCATGGTATCTTAATAAAAGGAATGTAATAAGAAATGAAAGTGGCTGGAGGCCTGAGATATGCTTTAATGGCAGGGCACGTGCCGCACTGGTGTGAGGTCCTGAATAAAAGAGTTTTTTATTGCAAGTTCTCATGGATTTTAATTTCTTGTGTCCATACCACTCACTGAGGGTATTTGTTTCCTTTTTGTCTGCCAGGGCATTCTGTCCTTCCCTGCCCTTTGTTTGTAGGTATGCCCCACGAAAGTCTCTCAAGACCGTTATAAATTATCTTTTTTTATTACCTGATCTTTGAAAAGATGAAAGTTGGCAAGTTGCTTATATGGTTGGGTTTGTCTAGAGGATCTGAATTGTATTGGAGATAGATTAACTGTAATATTTAATACATACTTTGGTTGTTCGGCATGACAAAATGAACTTAGTTGATCTGGCATTAAATTTAGTTAAAATACTAATATTGTGTTTTTGAGGGTGAAATATATGAGAGCATACTGTGTAGAAATTATACGAACAAGTGTTATTTTAATATAAAATATGAAATGCTTATTTTTTATTTCATAAATTAGTTCAGTTCAGTTTATTTTTTACATGTTTTAATTTCTTTATAAAGTAAAAAATTTGGAGAAAGAATACCCTGAAACAGACATAAATAGATGTGCCGTTAGAATAATATTGTTTGTTTCTTAGTTTTCTTGAAATTAAGAAGCGTTTGGGCACTTAAGAAAGAAGTTGGGTAAATGTAAATTGCCCTCCTCCTGTCTAGCATAGAATTGATCTCTCTCAGTATAGAATTAATATCACAGTATAGAATTGATAACTCCCAGTATAGAATTGATATCCCCCAGTATAGATTTGATATCCCCCAGTATAGAATTTTATCTTTTTCAAAAATATGTAAATGGCTTCTTTTCTGTAAAAGGAATTGCTTGTTTTATACTAAAGTCTGTTCATTGCCTTGCTCCTGGTGACCTGGGTTCTGTCCATGGCAACGGTTCCCTGAGTGCTGCAGGGTTGATGTGTGAGCACAGTCAGGAGTAAACCCTGAGCACGCCAAATGTGGCCCACAAAGTAAAACCACTAAAAACAAAAAATAAAACCACTTAAACAAAACATATTCTCTTGTTATTTATATTCTTATACTTTTTATGGTACAGCCAATAACTTTTCACAATATAATCATGCTGATTGCTGATGAGAATAAGGCAGCAGCTGATCAACCCACACCTTCTCCTCGGCAATATTCGTTGTCGGTTAGGAGAGTGTGCCCAGTGTCAATGTTAATTCTCTAGATGTGAGACCTCTTCATTTTCTGCCCATCAAGACATGTTCATCACTTGTTGTAGAAACTAACTTCATTTATTAGAAATCAAGTTGTGGTTACCCCACACTTTGGGGGTTCTTTTTTGTGTATATCTAAGATTATTTGCTTTTATGCATTATAATATTAAAGGTACAGTAAATGTGGGGCTGGAGCGATAGCCCAGCGGGTAGGGCGTTGCCTTGCACGCGGCCAGCCTGTGCCGCCCGGGTTTGATCCCCGGCATCCCATATGGTCCCCCGAGCACCGCCAGGAGTAATTCCTGAGTGCAGAGCCGGAGAAACCCCTGAGCATTGCTGGGTGTGACCCTAAAAAGCAAAAAAAAAAAAAAAAAAAAGATACAGTAAACTAGCATGCATGTCTTATGTGTGCTTTTCCTTCCTTTGATCCTTTAAAAACATTCAGGAAAGTACCATTTTGAGAGTTACTTAACCTTTGAAAGTAATTCTAAATTTGAAAACCTCCAAGCCTCCTTCCGCAAGTCCCTTCACTGCATGCATGATGAGTCATTTATCATCTTTGCATGTTTATAGGGTTGTTTATATAGTAATACTTAATAACTCTCTTCACTTTCAGTTGTAAGTTTTTTGTTTTAAAAAGATTTTATTATAACACCATAAGATAGACATTTGCAAAGCTGTTCATGATTGGGTTTTGGTCATACAATAGTATGGCAACAATCCTTATTTTTTGTTTATGCATGATTTGAATGACAGTCAAAAATTACTAGTAAAATGATATTGACTAAATATATCTACTTTTTTATTGGAAAGTATAAAAGAAAAGGAAACTCCCCACGTGGGAGGAACTTAGTATAGGACTTAGTCCAAATATATCTAATTTGTAGCATTATTAATATAGATGACTAGAAATACCTTTTGAAAAATTCTGCGTATTTTTACTACATTATTTAAACAAAAGTAGGTGAGCTTAATTTTAATATGAATTCTGCCCAATTTCTAGAGAGGAGAGAATTTGTAATTAGCAATTAAAATGCTTACCTTTGTAAGCACGTGACTCCTTTCAGGAAACCTTTCCATTCTTAAACAGTGTCAGACAATACCTACTAAGTAGCTGGCTTGACTAGAACTTTTGTGGTTCCATTTGCTGTGAACAGGCTAGGAGAGCTGGCCTTTACTAATCACACACCATGGATTTGAAGTTTTTGCCTTAAAGCTTTATAGTTGAGTTACAATACTTTGTGTCCTTTGTTTTCTCTTGAAGATGGATTTAAACAAATTTGCAATTGCAGTTGTTGAATATATATTTCATCATAACCGCCATGAGACTTGCAGCACTAAAGACGCGACGAGGAAGCAAAGATAAAAGTACACATTCAAGAAAGCTTGGTTTCACAGCCTCTGCATAATCCTTTCTGCTGTCACTGCAACCCTAGCCGTGTCCCTACAGAACAAAAGAAACTGGATTGGCAGTGGCGGGAGCTGGGCGCATTCGCTTGGCGGCCCCATCGCAGGGCCCATGGGCGTTGTCAGCTCGCAGTTTGATGCCCTTTATTCTCTCTGACAGATGTGAGGTAGGGTCTGCGAGGGGGAAGTCATTACCAGAGAGAGGGCAGTGTCAGATCAAAGGTAAGCAGTGATCAAACAAGGTAAAGGGCTGTGGAAAATCGGCTCTCGCCTGGCCCCAACACCTGCCTGATCACTGAAGGGGATCGTCCTTACGGGGCAGGCCAAGTTGATTTCCTTTGATGTACAGTGAATTAGAAGTCAGAATAGAAACTTACTGGAGTACAGAAGATTTTTACTTCCTACTTCTTGGGCAGTTTGGTTGTTTGATTTTATTATTGAAAGTGTCTAGAAGCCATAGAAGTTCTTTCTATCTTGAACCAAATGTTAACACTTATCCATGCCACGTTGCCACAGTGTATTTAGAGATAATACTTGTAAATATTTCTGGTGAAATAGAAGAGACTTTGGAAGTCACTGCTCTTCTTTTAAGCTTATTATAATTTCAGAATTATAATAAGCTTCTTATTATAAAGTCAGAATATGCAGATAATTCTAATGGTGGATAATGCTGAGCTATACACATAGTAGGTCCTTTATAGCAAGATCTTGTAAGTTACAGAGAAAATTTCAGTAAAGCTTATTTGAATGTACTCTTTCTCTTCAGTGATTTTATATTTTTCTTGAAAGGTAGCCCTTTCTAATAGAAAATGTAAGTTTTCTCCCTCAGATTAATAGCAGAGCTATGTCCATTTCTAGCTATTCTGCCCCAGCATTGGTTACTCTAAGAACTACTGAATTTAGTTCAGATTCGGAAATAGTTTTTCCTCGGATTCTGAAAATGAAAATTAATTAAAATCACCAAATTTCTGACCGGAGCTATGCTATAGCAGGTATGGCGCTTGCCATGCACGTGGCCAAGCTTCCTGTGATTTCCATCACCCCGTAGGGTCCCCCCAGCACCACTAGGAGTAGTTCCTCAGTGCAGAGCCAGGAGTAACCCCTAAGCACTGACCCCAAATCATTAATTTTCCTGTCAAGAGTCTTAGTTATAGAGTCTTTCAAAAGTGATTTTTGTTCTTTAAGTTTTTATTTAGAAACTTTTTATTTGAAGCACTTTGCTTTACAATGCTATTATAGGGTTTCATGTGTTCACCATTCCAGCACATGCCCTGCCCAGAGCGTAAGTGACACTTACACCTAGCATTTTCTCAGGTTCCCCCACACCCTTGTGACCCCCCCATCCCGCCATAAGTTCAGTTCTATAGACCAATTTCCAAGTTCTGTTGCCTTTGGTCGTTGGTTATTCCCTACTATGTCACCACAGTGTATTTAGAGAAGATACTTGTAAATATGTTTCTTGTCGTATGTATAGAAGAGACTTTGGAAGTCACTTGTTTGTTTCTTTTGGGGCCACACCTCTGTGCTCAGTGCTTCCTTCTGCCTCTGTACTCGGGATCACCCCTGGTGAGCTTAGGGGACCATGCCGGATGCTGGGGCTCAGACCCAAGTGAGCTCCATACTCTGTGTACACCCCTCTTGTTCTGGCTGACTTCTCTCAGTACGGTATCCTCGGGTCTATTCATAGAGTGGTAAATAGCTTGATTTTATTTTTCTTATGGCTGAGTAATATTTTGTTATGTGTGTGACCTGCAGTTTTTTTTATCCTGTCTGTTCTTGGATGCTCAGGCATTTTCAGATCCTGGCTGTTGTGAATGGTGCTAGAGTGAACATAGGAGCACACGTGTGGCCCAGCCATTCCACTGCTTGGCATCTATTCCACAGGTTTAAAAGCCATTTTGATAAAATTTTCCACCTTTATATGTTTATATTTGTGAAAGGATATAAACATTTATATTCATATTGAATTAATATTTGGCTTAAAGATTATTAACTATATTTAAGGAATTTTAGAATAATTTATTTACACATTCATAGAAATAGTATTACTTCTATTTTATTTACTTTGAGCTTTGATCACACTTGGTGGTGCTTAGGGCTTGCTTTGAACTCTACACTCAGGGATCGTGGTGGACTTTGGGGATCAGCCACACACAATAAGGTGACTTTAAATATATAGGTGGGGGAACCCTTATGGTATTAGGCCCTCGGGTCGGTTTCTGGTCCCAGGCAGAACAAGAGATTTCACAGAGGAGGTAACACAGTTGGGGGCTGGAGTGACAGTACAGTTAAGGAGGGTGCTTGTCCAGTACTGGCCAGCCCAACTTCATCGCGGTCTTCCATGAAAGTAAAAGTCTTTATTGCCTATACATCAGGTCTTAAGAATTGCTTCAATTACAGCAAATTAAAATTTTGAAGAGACTTCATTCTCTCTGTATATGAATATAATTTATGAATGGAATGCACAAACTATAAGGGACCTACGCACAACTACTGCACAGTGTCATATTTAAGTAGAGAAATATTTTTGTAGTGATGAAATTATTAAAAGCTGTCACTCTGAAGGAATACACTAAACTATGGGAGTCAAACTGGAGTTGGCGGGCACAGTGGAAAGAAGTAGACGCTGGTGAAGGGATTGATGCTAAAACACTGGATGCCTGCAGTCCAGTCGTCAATAATTGTGTGTGTGTGTGTGTGTGTGTGTGTACACCAGCATTTCTCAACTAGGAGCCACATGTCTCATAAGATATTTGAACTACTAAATCAGTCCATTTATCTACTCATCAATGATCTCTTTTTTTTCTTCTTAGGGTCACACCCAGCAATGCTCAGGGGTTATTCCTGGCTCTGTCCTCAGGAATTACTCGTGGCATGGTGTGGGGACCATATGGGATGCCAGGGATCGATCCCGGATCGGCCGCATTCACGGCAAATGCCTTACCCACTGGACTATCACCCTGGCCCCTCACCAGTGATCTCTTTGGAAATGTATTTGACTAGGAATAAGTAAAAACCAAATAACATAATGTTTTATACACACACATATGCTTGGTGGAAATATAGGGAGTGATAAGCCTCAGGAGAGCAGTTATTTCTAATCACTTCTGTTAGCTCTGAATTGAGTCCAAGACGAGTAAAAGAAGTGGTGCAGTGTCAAGGCCATAGGAGCTGGCGATGAGCCACATCTCGTCTGGTCCCCAGAGCCCTCACGGAGGAGAAAAACCCACTCACTCCTCCCTTCTCGGGAACTCGAGATGTTGTGTCCGAGAACTTGGTTTCTGCTGTAAGCACAAGGTGTGCAAATGCCTTTACAAACTATTGCGTTTGTCTTCTTGGGAAGGATGCCAAAAAATGGAATCACCGTGTCATATAGAAACTAAATTCTTATTTTGTGAACTGTGATATACAAGTATCAGTAAAATTAAATCAAACAAAAAATTACATGCTTAGAAACAGGAGATTTGGGGGCCAGAGTGATAGTCCAGCGGGTAGGGTGTTTTCCTTGTTTGCAGCCGACCTGCATTCGATCCCCGGCATCCCATATGGTCCCCTGAACACCGCCAGGAGTAATTCCTGAGTATTGCCAGGTGTGACCCAAAAAGCAAACAAACAAACAAACAAACAAAACAAACCTAGGAGATTTGTTCTTTTTAGCTTATTAATCAAAAATAAAAATAAGTTTTTGAGGTTGGAGAGACAGATGACAGGGCACTTGCCTTGAGTGTGGCCAGCTGGGGCTCGATCCTAGTACCTCCTGTGGCATTTTGAGCCTTGTCAGGAGCGATCTTTGAGCGCAGAGCCAGGAGTAAGTCCTGCCCTGAGCATCTCTGGGTGTGGTTTCAAAACCACAAGTAAGTACAGTAAGTTTTCATGCTTGCTCTCATGTTTACACTGATCTTTTACAAATGTGGTTGATTATAATTATGTACCTTATGATTAAGGTAGTCAGTATTCCAATGGTTAATGATTTGTAAAAACTGAATGAGGTAATTAATGTTTTTGGTGATCGAATGAGCATTTTTCAGCTTTGTAGCATATCTTTTTCATTTTGAACAAGTTATGATTAATAGCTTTTATGAGAATGTGGATGCAGAATAAAGTTTCTTTTTTAAACTAATCTCCAGCATAAATATAGTATATTCTAGGACATAAGTTATGTGTGCATGTAAACATATACATTTATGATATGATAGTAATACAAGATATGTGACGTGATTTCTGATTAATGTTGGCAATGTCAGAGACTTTTCCCATTTTTTCTTTGCATCCTTGGAGAACCCTAAGTGGTCTACACAGAGTGTTGATTTATCTTCCCTTCCTAAAATAGATTGTGGTCACCTGAACATCACCAGGTGCATTGTGCTGGGTGGTGTAGTGGATTTCTTGCACTGGGGTGGGGAGAAGCTGACACTAACTCAGCACTGGGTTCTCTGGCCCAGTCAGCTGAGAATTGCTGAGTACTCCTTGGGAGCCCCCACCACCAAATAGTAAGTCAGATAAAATGTATGTTGGTTAGATTACTTCTGGATGATTAATATAGTTACCAAAGTTTTTGAACCTTCACATAGTTCATTACATCGAGGTTTATCCTTGGGGCCAAGAGAACACCAGGTAGGGCACTTGCCTTGCTCACGGTTGACCTGGATTCAGTCTCTGGCACCACTGAGTGCTGCCTGGAGTGATTCTAGTGATTCTTGCGCGTAGTGCCATGAGTGAGCCCTGAGAACTGCGGTGCGGCCCCAGAATCAATAAAACATGAAGCAAACCCCAGAAACTACATTGAGGTTTATTCAGTAGTTTACATCCCTTGAAAATACAAAACCATAACCCCTTGCATGTTTAAACTTTTAAAGTGTCAAGTAATAAAGATACAGTGGTATATATATTTTTTTAATCATTGAGGCCAAATAGTTGGATAGCTTCATGGAGAAACATTTGATTTAATGATTTGTCTTGACAGCAGTCATGGAATTTTATGATATGAATGACTTAGAATTTACGATGATTAGACATTATGATGATTTGAATGTGACGTGCATTCAATCATTATATTTTGAATTTTGAATCTTGATCTTTTACCAGGGCTGGTGGTACATTGTATGGTACTCTCTTACGACACAGGGCTGCGTTAAAGTAGGCTTGGTTAAGCTTTGATGTTTCGTAGGTTCAATATGTTAACTGGGTTTTTGAGTTAATTATTTTCAAGTTTTGATGGGTTCATTGAGTTGTAACTCCTTTACAAGTCGTGAAAGATCCAGTATCTGGGAGACAATCTAGGCTTTTGAGACAGAGTTTAGAGAGCGGACATGATATTTTAGATCCTAGAAAATGGGACTGAATGCTTGGAAATAAATGATGCTGTAGTTACAGATGGTGTCACCCTGGAAAAATCTTCTCTCTTAGCTCCTTTATAATTTGCCACATGAATTAACTTTTATAAATTCGCCCTGCCACTTGTATATCCATTCATGACTTACTAAATATGAACGAATCGTGCAGCACTGGGCTCTAGGCCCATTTTTCTTGGATAATGTTAGCCTATTTAAAAATGTAACTTCTTGTTTTTGACGACACCCAGTGGTGCTCAGGGATCACTCTTGGCGGGACTCAGGGACCATATGGGATGCCAGGGACCAAACCCAGATCAGCTCTCCAAAGCAAGAGTCTTGCCCATTGTGCTTTCTCTCTGGCTCCTTAGATAATACTTAACTAATATGACTAATCTCTTTGGAGCCTTTACTTATGTTTGCTAGGATCTACAGGGAGTACAGTAACACATCCCTGTCAAAATTTGCTTCCCATGGAGCTACCCAAACATATTCGCCTACTTCTTTCTTTTCAGAAAGAATGAATTGATCAGCAGTGCCTGAAGACTGCTTCCTGTAAGCACCTTGGCACTGCTGTTCCAGCTCTCTCTGGAGGATGATGTTCTACACTTTGGGTGTAATGGCCCAGGGCCTCTGCACTTGCAGTCGTTCGTGTATTGTAAAAACAAGAGTGAGTTGCCTTCTATGTGGCTGACCTGGGTTCCTTCCCCGGCATCCCATAGGATTCCTCGAGTCTTGCCAGGAGTGATTCTGAGTATAGAACCAGGAGTAACCCCTGAGCATTGCTGGGTATGATACAAAAAAGCACAAAAAAAAAAAAAAAAAAAGAAAGAAAAGCAAGAGTACATTTTAATTTTGTTAAACTTTTTCGGACACTGTGGTTTACAGAGTTGTTTATCATACAGATGTTTTCTGTATTATGAGCATAAAGCAACTACAAAAGCCCAGCTCCTTCCCGTCCCCTTTGTTCCCAATTTCTCATCCATCCCACCCCCAAGTCTGCCGCATTGGCAGGCACAAAATAATTTATTTTATATTTTGTTTAAAAAACTAAATGAGGATGGAATTATCAAAGAATAAGTCAGCAGAAGAAAATCTGAAAACTGTGATATTTCACAAAGAGGTCATTAAAGTTATCTGAGGGCTCACTAGCTCTTTGCTGTCCACTGAGCCTTCTGTGTTGCCGTTCTTGTTTGTCGAACTTAGCTGGCACCTGTGCTTTGACAGGGCTCATTAGAACAGGGCGATTCTCTGCTTGCTCCCTTCAGAGTCTTCAGTCCTGCAAACCTGTGCATTTCATCAGCTTGGTGTGCATCTCTTCAAAGAGTAGTTGTGAAGCTGTGGAGCTGGGCACAGGGTGTGGGGTTAGGTGTGGTTGCCGGGACTTTCGACCCTACAGTTGGTGGACGGAGGCTACACGTGCCCACTCTGAGAAGATGCCCGAGTTCTCAGCCCGAAAGCTAGTGTACCTGGGGCTGTCATCAGCCTTGAAGTAGGGAGGGTTGAGCTGTGAGTGTGGGTGTGGCTGTTGGGCTCCATCAGGGCATAGCTTAGGGCCCATCCCCAAAGACTAGTGTCCCTGAGAGTTCCATTGAGTCGGTTTACATCTGTTCTGAGAACGGTTCACTTGGTGGATGTGAGTCGTCTGTGTTTAAATTTTACGAGTCAGAATTTGAGGGTCGGGGGTATAACACAGTGGGCAGGGCATGTGCCTAGCAAGCCACTGACCTGGTTTTGGTCCCCAGCACTGCGCTTGGTGTCCAGGCCTGCCAGAGAGAACCCAGAGAGCAGAGCCACAGTCCTCAGCAGTGCTGGGTGTCACCCAGAAGCAAGAAATAGAAGAACTTGAAAATGATGGCATGAAATAATATTTTATTTGATAATGATGATAATTTCTCAAGTTATTTCACCTTAATTGCCTAATTAAGATGAAATATTTTGGAGATTATAGTTAAAGGAGCTATTATAGGTACTACATGGTGTATTTATTACAGTGACTGACTTTAAAATAAAGATTCCTTGCTTAATTATTATGAGACATTTTCAGCTATATCACATAGAAGTACTTTAATATCAGAACCCGCATTGGACATGACTTGAGGTCAAAGTCCTAGGGAGACTCTGACCTGAACAGTTGTTTTCCCTTATGATTTTTGTACTTTGAAGTTCATAAAAGATGCTTTCCTCTTAAAATTAAGCAGCAGATTAGTCATCCATCTCGGGCAAAGCAGTAAGGATGTTTTGTTGTAACTCCTTCTTGCCCCTCTAGGTAGTTTCTTCCTTATGATAGTAATTTACACATCCACTTCACTGGTAAGGTCTTAGTCTTGGGGTGATGCTTATAGGTTAACCATTTCTTCCTTGATTGGACTTTTCTAGCGGTACTGCAAGGGAAATGGATTTGAGCGCTTGTTTCCTGTAGCCTTGCTGTCAGTGTGCCAGACGGTCCTTACTGATGGAAAGTGGCATCAGGTGGCTTTGACATGTGTTTCTTCATGGATTTAGTTGGAACCTCTTTTCAGATGTTTAAAACAGTTGGGGCAGGTATCGAATGCCTGCATTCATTTGTGGGATATAAAAATAGATAGTCTGAGACTGATACCCAAGGCCAGAGAGAAACGGGAGCAAGGAGGATGTGTCAGTGGTTAGAATTTGCCAGGAGTGTGTGGGGACAGGGGGTAGGTAAGATAGAGAAGGAACTGGTTGCCAAAAGTAACATGACTTGGAAATAGTCACGCTAGACTAGAACTGGTCACTAAGGGTATACATGGTAACCCTCCAGTGTCTATTAGAAGCCAGAATGCGCAAAAGGAAGGGGGCAAAGAGAGAGGAGAGAGAGAAAGAGAGAGAGGTGCCTGTCAAAGAGGTAGGTTGTGGGGGGGGGGGGGATGGAGTGTTGGAAAATATACACTGGTGGAGGAATGGGTGTTGGAGCACCCAATCATGGACAGCTTTGTAATGGCATATTGAATGGTGATTAAAAAGAACCAAAAACAAAATGATTGGAATTTTTGGATGATTACTCATCCTGGACTCATTCTGCTTTCAAATTCTTGCTCTTCGTCTTATATGTGTGTGTGTGTGTGTGTGTGTGTCTGTCTGTCTGTGTATACACACATATATATGTATATATAGGCACTTTTTAATGTAGTAGAGATGATACTTCCTTGCATGTACTTAGAGATTTAAATATTTTTTGAGTTTATAATTTGTATTAATTTCCTATGAATATTTTGATACACTGGAGTTTTATTTGAAATTTTTAAAAGTTTACTTTTTTTTTTAGCCTCAGAATTTTTAAACTCTCGTTTGAAAAGAAAAATCAGCAGTCCGAGGAGCCCGATATCCTCAGGTAGTAGCCCTGAGCAGCTGATTTACGCCATGTGGTTTGTGAATGTTAATCCTTCAGTGTCTATTGCAAACCAGTATGTGCAAAAGGGTGAGAGAGAGAGAGAGAGAGAGAGAGAGAAAGAGAGCTGAGAGAGAGAGAGCGGAGAGGAGAGCTGAGAGAGGGAGAGACTGAGTCATTTTTAGGGCTGCAATATGCAGACGCAGTCATACAGTAGCATTCGACGCTAGTCCACATTTCTACAAACTAGAGTCCTCAGGTGAAGAAAGTATAGAAAGAGAATCTCACCTTTCAAATCTGCACAGTAAACACCTGCACTTAATTTCGTAGGCATTGGCAAGAAGCCTTGGTCTCCCTCCTTCCTAAAGAGGCAGAGTAAATACCGTATGATGTAAAATAGATAGTCATAATTTAAATACCTTTTACATAACAATTTCTGCCATGTCAAAATCTTGTAATATACTCAGAAAAGATTTAATTGTGAATATTGCCATTGAACATCCGATATCAACAGCATTTATGCCACGCGACGGATCTGTGGCAGTAATAGAGTGCCAATATTTTTCATTAGCAGCATTAAAAATTACTGCCACTAGATATTTTCTTGAGTACAAACTCAGGACGTCATTACTAAGGTGAGCAAGCTGGTGATAATTTATTTTTGAATTCTTGGGACAACTACTGCAAAGAAATTGTTAATCACATCTTTTTTAATAAAAAAAAAGTTTATTTGCAAGAAGACATTACACTTGTGTTTTTAAAAAAAAGTAAGTATGATTGTTCTAAAAAGCAAATCACCATTATCTAGCAATTGCTTTTTTTTTTGCACTGAAAATAGTCACTTAAGTTGCTAATATGTATCTTTGCAGTTATAAAGGATTATGGAATTACTTAACCTTTTTAGTTGTTAAATGTAAGACTTTTATTCTTGGATAATTCAGGAATTAGACAGTAGAGAGTATTAGTTGGAACAAAACTGTGCATAGCAGAAAATATTTTATACTTGTCCAGATTTGTGTTTAAATGAAATTAAAAGTTGTCAAAACATTGAAGTTCAGATTATAAAGATTTTTTAAAAGTATTTTTATGTTCATTTGACTTGGAAAGCGCTCAAATCATTATAGACCAACCTGATCCTTTTTTTCTAGACAACAGAGAAGAAATCCCCCCGCCCCAATTTTTTTTTGGATGCTTTCCAAGAACTTTATGTGTGTGCACTTCATCCCAGTCTGAGTTTATTGGACGGATTTGTTCGATGTGTTTAAAACCCCTCATCCTCTCTCGAATGGTAACTAGTCTGACTTTCTCCCGTAAAATGTTAAGAATTTATTTTTTATCTCATGCCTGGTGACTTAGGCCACTTTAACTTTACATTCAGCTGACTTAAAAGAATGAAATATGAAAAGACAGACACAAAGAAGAGAACGAAAGAGAAGATCAGGAAAACGAACAAAATTCAAGGTAAAGGAACAGAAAGTTAAGGATAAAAAATGATGAAACCCATTATTTTTTATTTTGAATAAAATTTTAAACATTGAAATAGCAAGGAGAGACAAGTATATCATCCTAAATACTTTAAAATAGGATGCCATTGTGGTAGAAAATACATCTTTGGGTAAGAGAAGAGGTTATAGCAAAAACACTCATATGTAAGGCCAATAATTTAGAAAAGATTTTTATCATATTTGATATTTATTTTTTGTTCACATATCTCAAGCAGATAATCAGAAAACATATTGCTGTTCTTTTTTTCTTGCTTAGATATCATTGAAAATATAATAGTATTTACACAGATTTTTAATTGTTTTATTGAGATAATTTTACTAATTTAAAAATAATTCTAGATAGATTATTTTTCTCTAAAGTATAATTATAATTAGTATCAGTTATTTTGCATTGATTTAAAATAAATTAAGATATTTAGGAAATATTAAACACTGTTGGAAGACTTTGAATTTTTCATATTATTTCAGATGTTTTTATGAAATACATTGCTTTTCAAAATGCTATATAATCAGGTTATCTCCTTTGTAGCTTTAGGCATGTGTGAACTTTATTCAGTGAACTTTCCCCAAAGTAGACGAATACTGTGTTAATTCAAAAAATAGGGGATTTAACTAGTACACGGTGATGATTTTATATCCCCCTCAGTTTTTTAAAGTTCATAATGTCATAAAAGAGTCTTACTGGTAATTCGTAATGTCTTAAAAGTTCTTACTGGTAATTTTTCTCTCCTTCAGTAGACTTTTCCCTCTCGCTAGTGATGCTCATTCTTCACTTTGTATCATAATCTAAAAGACTAGGTTGGCTGTATAATTTTCACACTGGAATGTGCAGAAGCATCGCAGATGAATGGGTTACTTAGAAATACTTCTTTGTGCGTGTATGCGAAGCCGTGGGAGAAAAAGCCTCCACCCGTGTCTGTCAGGGAGCGGAGACTGAGCTGAAGTTTCAGCCCGGCCAGTCACCCAGGAGTAGCCGTGCTTGGACTCCACCTTGATTTTGCCTCTCAGCAGAACTTTCTCAGGGATGGTATGTCCTTTACACCGTGGGTATGTCCTTTACACCGTGAATTTGAAATGAAGCTAAGAGCTCTAAATTTGTTAGTTTTAATTTCTCTGTCATAAATATCACCTCTTGTCTTCATAACAGTCAGCTATTTTGACTAAACATTTTGAGCACTGTGCATGGTGACATTACATTTGGGAGCAGCCATATTGTACCTATACTTCAGTGCGTTGATTTTGTGTACCCGAATCCTAAATTTCTCAAGCTTGTAAAACAGTACAATTCTTATGGAGGAGGAAGATGTTCAGCAGAGAGACAAGGGGGTGCTGAGGCATGAAGTGCCTGGACGCCACATTGCAAAAAATGTATATAAAATTTTTAAAGCAGCTTTCCTGAAAGCAGGGTGGGAAGCAAATGGCATTGGAGGCGTTGGTGGTGGGAAGTGGACTTGGGGAGGGATTGTTGTGAGACTTTGCGTGCCTGAAACCCAGCCACGAGTAACTTTGTAATTTCATGGTGACGTAATTAAAAAATAAGTTAAAATTAAATGAACTGTTTCCTGCTTTTTGGTTGCAAGTAGTGCCAGAAAAGCTTCAGTAAACACTGTTAATGACCAATAATTAAAGTATTTCATATTTGAAAATGTCATATTGAAGTAATAAAAGATTTGTATGCTCTTAATTTTTACAACTAATCTTCACTTCTTGCATCAGAATTTTAGGTATGCTTTTTTTATTTTGTTTGTTTTTGCTTTTTTGGGTCACACCCAGTGATGCTCTGGGCCTACTCCTGGCTCTCTCTGCACTCAGGAATTACTCCTGGTTGTGCTTGGGAGACCATATGGGATGCCGGGATCGAATCCAGGTTGGCTGCATCCAAGGCAAATGCCCTCTCTGCTCTGCTAACACTGGCTCAGAATTTTAGGGTCTATTTGCTTGTTGATTACTGAGGAATGTGTTGATATACATAGTTTCAGCAGTATATTATTTGGTATTAATTTAAAATTAAAATGCAGATGATTGTAGATAACAGTAACACAGTGCTAGAGGGAGGTGTCTGATAAGAAGTTAGTACATATTGTTTGTTCTGTTTCACTAAAGCCAGGGAGTGCTGCAACCTGCTGATGAGGCAGGTTATAGGGTGATGAAGCTCTAGGTGTGACGCGGATAGGTACAGATCACCTCAGAGAGTAAGTCCGTCTAAGTCTAGTTAGGGGCAGTCTCTGGCAGTACTTGCTCTTCCAGCCCCTTTCCACCTCCTAAGGCCCTCTGAAGTTTCTCTCTGTCTGTCTGTCTGTCTGTCTGTCTGTCTGTCTGTCTGCCTGCCTCTCACGTTCATAGTGGAGGTCTCCCACCGCTTTTAGACACTATTTGAATGTGTGTGCTCCCCCTTCTATGCTCTTCTGTGCTCTGATTATTTGCACGAACAACAACTACCGTACCTAAAACTGTCTCTTCAAGGAGGCAGGCTGGGAGTTGGGAGAAACTTGGGCCTAGGTGGAGAGAAACTGACACTGGTTTGATCAGTACTAGGATATTGTATGTTTGAAACTTGACTGTCAGTAACTTTGTAAAACTTTAGTAACAAACTAAAAAGTATAAGCTAATGATAAGAATACAGTATGTTATTATTGAGTGCGGTTTCCCTTGCTCTATTAAGAATCCTAGGAATCATTTGTTAGGAAAGAAAGATGTAGTATTATACCAACTAGTGTTATTACTTCATGCATAAGCATTGAAATCTTTCATGAAATGCTTCATAAAACTCATTTTGGCCAGGATCGTGCATTTCATTTTATTATTGATTAATGATCGATCTATCACCGTTTACTTTCATAAATATAATGAATGAAAATGAAGTCTCATTTTCAGGTTGATAAGAGGCAATAACTAATAACTTCTGCATTTAAATCGGTAGATTTGTAATGCCTACATGCCTTTTAAAAAAATACTTTACAGTAAATTATACTGCTGTATTTTACTAACAGTTAAATTCTGTACAGGTCCTTGAACAGATGTCTTGTCTTCTTTTATGGTTGTAATTTAAAATATGACTTATGTGTATACTGCTGCAATTATTTATAATATGTTTCTCTTATAGTAAGATGTGTGAAAATGTTATATTAAAGTGATTACACTAAAGGTAACATTTTAATTTTATAGTAAAATACTGAGGTTCTTTTCTTCAGGTTGTAGAAAAATTAAAGTCATTATTAAAGTACTCTTTATAATGGATTTTTTTAAAGTATGACCAAGGTTATGGAACTATGACTTTAACAAATGAATATACATAGGCTTACATTTTGGAGAAATAATGTTTTTTTACATATATCTTTAAAATTTTAAGCTGTAAAGTGCAATAAGAAAAAGTTAACATTTAGCAAGTGTATCTGGTCCACTTATTACCTGATGGAATTTGATATAATAATGTTACTATTAGGAATTTAGACCTGAATTAAAAAATTATTATGACGATATTTAAAATATGAGTAAATCACAAATGTGTTTAAAATTCTTAAGTGCAGATAATTTAGTTAGAACTGAAATTTTATGGAGTATGTTGGATTTGTAAGATGGTATAAGATTTCAAATGGTTTGTTTGTTGTGATTTAGTGGTTACTTGTATCTAAAATGTAGACATACAATATTCTACATGTACCATTTATTTTGCGTCTTGTATATCATTACCTAATGCATTGTTAACTGTATTTGTAGTATCATTGTGATATCTTAAATGTCTGCTATATTGACAAGGTTAAATTGAATTTACTCTGGGTTAATTTAGTAATGAAATGACATGGAACACAGGGAATAAGTGCTACCTTCAGATGTGAATTGTCCGTGTTTTTGTTTTTAATATTCTCTTGTTAAAAACTCCATAGCTATTATTTCTATGAGCTTTTTAATGTCTGCTACATAGGGATTTTTACAATGAAGAATAGTTCTTGAGTTTTGAAACAAAATTTCATTAATCATTTGTTAATTTTCTAAGTGTCTTTGAGGTTTAATTTGTAACCCATGGCAGAATTTACTTACGTAGGGAGTTATGAATAATTTGAATTTGGAAGTGACATTAATATGAAACATGTTTTACAGTTCAAATATAATTCCTTTATTGCTGGCAATTCGTTAAAAAACAAATTTGTCTAGCAAGTATTTTGTTTCATTATGACTTTTTTCCTTTATGCTTCAGATTATCTGGGAAGCAGAAAAGGTTTTACTGAAGATCTTAATCTTTTATGCATAGTTTTCTTTTGGATTCCTATAAAGTCATTTTTTTTTGAGTCATCATACCGTACGTTTGGCGTAGGTGTTCTGTGAACTTTATGTGAAGAGACTGAGTTTTATAAGACCTGTGTAACATAGATGTTACGCACCGGCTTCATCAGCTCACTGAATGCAGATCACGGTTGATTGCAGTGGGACCCAGCTTATGTTTTGCCTCTGTTTCTCGTGTTTTTAAAATGAAAGCTTTATTGGATATACTCTATAAATTTTGTGTGTTCTGTGTTGTTTTCAGCCTATTAATGTTTTTTACCATTATTCAATCTCAAAGTACTTTTTAGGTTTAGAAGCTATTAAAGGTGTTTTGTAGGTATTTTGAAGTATTTGGAGAACGTGTGTATCTCTGTAGCTCTTTCAACATTCAGTTCTGAAAAGAAAAAAACATAATGTCCAAAAGCAAATAGAGAAGAAAAGTGCCTGCTATAAGGATGTGTGTGTGTGTGTGTGTGTGTGTGTGTGTGTGTGTGTGTGTGTAAAATGGGCAGTGGGGGGGGGAACTGGGGACCTTGATGGCTGCAAATGTGCACTGGTAAAGGGAAAGGTGTTAGAACATTGTATGACTGAAATCCAATTATGAACAACTTTGTAATTATGTATCTTATGGTAATTCAATTAAAATAAATATTTATAAAAACAAGTAAAAATTACTATTTAAAAATTGGGAGGAAACATTAGACATCTTGAGTCACCAAATGATTTGCAGATTTAAGTAAAATTAATCTTGGGGTAGTATAGTATACTATTTTCGTTTACTGACATGGGATACATTTTGACATTTAGTATATTTTGCATGACTGCAGTTTATTAAACTTGCATGTTTAGTCTGAGAACTATCTATAGAAATCAGAAATAGCAGACTTTGGAGTTGAACAATTAACATGGTGGCAGAGCAAAGCTCATTAGAAATGGAGAGAATAAGAATTTATGAAAATAACATCAGTGAGGTCACATTATTACTGATATAAATAATAAACACATTCAAGAAAAGGAAAATCAGTTTGAGTAACCTAAAACACTTTTATGTATTTTTGAATTGTTAGAAGATAGAAATGATGATTGTAAAGGTTCTCTGATTTATAATCTAAATATTTTGTACATTAGAAAGGTTTGTAGTAAATGAGCTTTATGTAATTTTAGTAAACTGCACTTGTATTAAATATACTGCCATTCAAAATATTGTTATGTCAGTAAACTGAAATAGACATAAATTTGATAGTATGTAATATAAATAATTGAAGCTAGTCACCAAGCCTGATCCTGACCCACCTTTACTGTTTTCTAACTCTTACTGAAATGTAAATGAACAGAATTATTTGGAATGCTTGCTAAGGGTTTGTTTTGCAGTTGTTGGCTTGTTATGCGTGAATGACAGAACTGGGTCTATTTGTTTTAGTTCTTTCCTCGCCACTATAGTGGTGAATGTCCATGTGGTAGTTAAAATTAAATGGCCTTAAGCCTTTGCTTGAAAATGATTGGCTTATCATTTTCCTAGTGAACTATCCGCTCCCAAAGGATGTATCTGTTCCATAAGCTCAAGGCTAGAAATAAATGTAAGTTGGAGGTAGAATTTATTTTGCAGTATTTGCGATAAAATAGTTTATTATGTATTTTATCATTTAGATTATTCTTCACGTATAAAGTTGAATCAGTAAATTTGTCTTTCTAAATCAGAATTATTTATATGTACACATATACACATGTAGGTACATATACATATGCATGTATGTATGTATATGTATGCATCATGTATATACCTGTGTACATGCTCATATATATGTATATATGCATGTTTTTATTTTGGAGCCACACCTGGAGATGCTAAGAGCTACCTCTGGGTTGGTTGCATATAAAATAGCTGTGTATAAGGCAAGTACCATACTTGCCACACTATCTCTCCTGCCCCATAACTTTCATATATATAAAATTTATATGTATAATTTTATATGACTATAAAATTATATATGTAATTGTCACTTGTCTTCCCATTGGCCATCAATTTGCTCGAGCACGAGCCAGTAACGTCTCCATTCTTTGGGAATGAGGTCCATTATTGTTACTATTTTTGGCATATCGAATACACCACGAGTAGCTTGCCAAGCTCTGCCGTGGCTCTGGGTTCATCCTAAGGGGCCCAGTTTTTTTCTGCAGACCATCAACCATCCAGGGCCCACGGGCAGAGCCCTGGTTGTAGACAAGCCTGGCTCCTGTCTGCCATCTGCTGACGCAGTCCGCACTGCAGCCTCACCTGCAGCACCTCGAGGGCAGCATGTAAATATATAAATATATTTAATATGTATAAATATGTACATTTCCTTTCCCTAAATTTCTTTCCGTCAGTTTATTTAATTACTTGTCACTTGTCTTCCCGTTATTCATCAATTTGCTCCAGCTGGTGCCCGTAACATCTCCATTCGTTGACAATGAGGTCCATTATTGTTACTGTTTTTTGGCGTATTGAATACGCCATGGGTAGCTTGCCAGGCTCTGCCATAGCTTTGGGTTCATCCCAGGGGCATTTATTTAATAGGTAAAAATAAAGAAGATAGAACAATGGAAGTAGGAGGAAATATGATTTTTTATGGTCTGATGTATAACTGAGAAGTGACTGTATGTGAAATGTTAACCTTATCTAAAAGTATTATATCAAGGGGACAAAGAAAAAGTCCTGAGCACTACCAGGTGTGATCACTCTCCCTCTCTTCAGTGTGTCACCAAAAGGGGTAAGAATGTAGTTAAGTGGTAGAGCAGTAGCCTTGAGACCCTAGGTGTGATCCCTGACTACCTCCAAATCACAGAAATGATCAGGTGAAGTTTGTAAATTGATAAAAATTTAAACTTTGGTTTTATTTCATATGTCTTGGGAACCTGAAATCAGGGAAATCAGTAAGTTACCATTATTAGCTTATTGTAGTGAAATGTGACAATGTATTTTAACTTTTAAAATTATAAATGCACTAATGTTGAGGTTAGTATTGGAACATATGAAGTAGAGGGACTTGAAAAAGAGAACGCCTTTATGTCCATAGTCTATACTTCAAATATAGAATGTAGATAGAACACAGTCTTACACAGACTAATCAAGTTGGTTCACAAATATAAAAGTAAATTTTTTTTTCTGAAAGTTGTAAAAAATTGTGTATAGTTGAGACTTGGAATAGCATTTCTTGTTCAGGGGCTCTTCAGAGGAAAGATTTATGAAGTTTCTATGCCCATGGTTGGCATTTGGGCAGTGTCAGCATGTGTGACGGCTTAAATAGAAGCTACGTGTGAAGTTACTTTCAGCCCACTTTTGGGCTGCCTTCCAGCAATGACTTGGACTGCTGTAAGCGGGCAATCTGCTGCTCGGGCTATTTAAGCTTAGAAAAGATTCAGTCTTTATAATAGGAAAAAGGGAAATTGCTTTTGTGGAAATGTTGCTATGCTAGCTCTCTTGGTCTCTAATGTATATATTGGTAGTTCTTGAGACACAAAAGGACACTTTTTCTTATTTTATGTTTGGGGTTGCACTTGGGGTACTCAAGGATTACACCTGGCTCTGAACTCAGGGATCACCCCTGGTAGTACTCTACAGATCACATGGGATGCCTGGTATTGAATCCGGGCCAGCTGTGTGCAAGGCCAGTTCCTCATTGCTGTACTGTCTCACCAGCCACAAATGGACACAACTTTGAGAGTTGGGTTTTGTTTCTTTAATGGATGTGGTACTGTGATCTACAATATTATTAATCACGGTTTCTCATACACATATTTCAACAACACACCCATCACCAGTGTACCACCTTCCTCCTCTAAGCTTCCCAGTGTGCCTCCCAAACTTCCGCCCAGCCCTTCCTGCCACATACTTGTCTTGTCACTTGTCTCGTCTTCCCATTGTTCATGGATTGCTTGAGCGGGCACCATTAATGCCTCCATTCGTTGGGAAGGAGGCCCACTATTGTTACTGTTTTGGGCATAACAAATACATCACAGGTAGCTTGACAGGCTCTGCTGTGGCTCTGTGTTCATCCAGGGGGTCCAGTCTTTTCCTGTGTCAGACTATCAACCATCCAGGGCCCACGGGGCAGAGCCCTGGGTGTAGACAAACCCTGTCTCCTGTCTGCCACCTGCCGGCACGGCTGGGCACCACAGCCACACCTGCAACACACCTCAAGGAGCAGGTGGCAGGGAAGGCTGACAATACAAGAATAAAGAAAAGGGGCGGAGAGATAGCCCAGTGGTAGGGCGCTTGCCTTGCACGCCGGCCTGCCGGCCGGGGTTCGATCCCGCATCCCATATGGTCCCCGAGACGCCAGGAGTAATTCCTGAGTGCAGAGCCAGGACTAACCCCTGAGCATTGCCGGGTGTGACCCAAAAAAAAAAAAAAGAAAAAAAAAGAATAAAGAAAGGATAAAAAGAATTTACTTGTTTATTCAAATACATACTTTCACCACTTACTATTGAGTGAGCTTAGGAAGTTAAGTCTTAAAGTTTCAATTTCTTTGTAATATATGACAGCTACCAAAAAACTACTATGTACTGTCGGGGAACGCCGCCGGGGTCCCCGACAGTGTCAGGACAGAGGTTGTCTTCTACCTCCGAGGACGCCGGAGAAAGATGAAAACTCATGAGTCCGGTGCAGTTCCAAAAATGGCTTTTAATAGTACAAAAGCTCTTCCACAGCAATCCAATATAATGAACAAACTCTAGCTCTGGTCCGAACTTAGACCATACAAAAGAGCCTAAGTCTCCCACCAAAGAGAGAGGATGTCACCCGAGCTGAGTCCTACCCAGAAGGAGCAAAAAGGCCAAAGAGCAAAAGGCCAAAGCCAAAAGCCAAAAGCTGCAGGAGCCAAAAGCTGAAGGCTGAGGAACCAAAAGGGCAAAGGTGAAGGGGCCTCAAGTCAGCCCCTTATATACACCAAAGTAATCCAATCGGGAGGTTGTCATGCCAACAAAGAACCCTAAACAGAGTATAGTGCCACACCCCTATTGCAGGTATAAACAAAGGTTACACCAAGGACTAATCCCAAGATTATCTCTTATGTAAAACACTGGAGAGAGAGGGGGCTGATATAAAGTAATACATCTTAACTTCATGAGCTTCATGTAATCTAGATGGTACCCACAAGGTCCTTCTTATTATTATCTGCACCAGGGTGATTCTGAGTATCTTGTTCTCTGTATACTGAAAGGGTCACTCTCGCCTGCTTAGAGCAAACTAGTATGATCCTTCCTATAGTCTTCCTATAGTCTCAGCGTAGCCAGGGTGGTAGTCTCCTGGTAAATTCTAACTGTCTCATGCAGGGTGCAGTGGGTATAAAGAGGAGCTGTGCCCAATCTAGAAAACATAGAAGTCTTAGTAGATGTATTAAGTCAGAAGTTATTCAATCAAGGTGACTTCTGTAACTGCCACACCCTCTAGCAGTGTTTACATAGAAGAGTGATCTCATTAGAATGAACCTTGACTTAAGTAGATTAAGCTGGGAGTGGGCAAAACAACAAAACTCCCAGAATAGCTAAATCTGTCCTCCAACAATGTACCTTACAGAGATTATGATGATAATTAAAGGAAATACCATCTGTAAATGGCCTAGCACACAGAAGGTACTTAACGTTAATTTTTTTCTCTTTTACTGACTGCATCATATATGTAAAGGAAGAGATTCTTATATTAAATGTCTCCCCTAACCTTGTATTAACATTGAAAGGGAAATTCAACCTTCAAGTAAAATTCACAGTTAAATAGTTACATTTCAGTAGGTGAAACACAAAACAGAAGCATAAAATCCATGGTGCTTTTGCAATGCCACTCAGTTTATCTTCAAAAGGAGCAAAACAAATTTATTTTAGAGTAAAACATTTTTGTCACTTGTCCTTTATATAGGGACTGATCTAGGAAGTATAAGTAAGCAATGAACTTAAAACCTATTCTAGAGAACAGTGGGAAGAATACTCATAATTCAATGATTTTATCCAGTTTTGTCTCTCACTAACACTGAAGGTTGAACGAATGTAGTTAACTTAGAATTAAGTTAACTTAATTCTACAGATTATACTACAGCTCCACTTGAGGAGTTAATTTGGAAATTCTTCCCAATTTTACTTTGAAAGCAAACTGCCATGAATGTATTCATAGCACTGGACTGGTTCTTAACGCATTACTCCAGAGTAAGCCCAGAAACTTGGAGGACACAGAGCCAAGACCCCAAGTGCTCTTTTGGAACTCTTGCTCTTCCAGACAAAAAACACTTTCACAACAGCCCTACAGGAAGGAATTATTCCTCTGTTAATGTCTGGGTGTCCAGAAAAAGAGAGCAAGACTCCTACGTATTTGCTTATAGAACAACACACTTGTACTTAACAGACATGGCCTTACATGTTCATATTTCAGTAAGCCAGGGACTGAACTGAAGGTATTGCAAGCATCCTCTTGAATGGACGTCCCCCTACCACACACAGCACACACAAATTAAGTTTTTGACTCAGTTGTGCTTGATTTTTTTTTAAGTTCTACTTTTTTAGGACTTAAGTGGAGCAGGAACACCTTTTTCTTTCTAGGAATGTTTTATTAATGGCTCCTTAATACTCTTTTTTGTGAGCTGTAATCAATATATACTTAGGAGCTTGAAAGAACACAATTCAGTCTTTTCCTGACAGTGCCAGCAATGTGACAGTGGTCTCCAGCAGTGTTGTGTGGGGGCAGAGAAGGGGCCGGCTGTAACTGGGTTTCTACTGGGAAAGCCAGGAATGTGCCTTGAATTCCTGCATTGCGGGTGTCTGGAGTACACTTGGCGTTCTCTTGACTGAGCTGCTCTTCCTCCCCCAGAGAGTGTCCAGAGTACTCTCACATTCTCTCGCCTGTACTGCGGTGTTCCTCTCCCAGAGAGTGTCCAGAGTTCACTCACATTCTCTCGCCTGTACTGTGTGTTCCTCCTCCCCAGAGGTATCCAGAGTACTCTCACATTCTCTCGCCTGTACTGTGTGTTCCTCTCCCAGAGAGTGTCCAGAGTACTCTCACATTCTCTCGCCTGTACTGTTTGTTCCTCTCCCAGAGAGTGTCCAGAGTACTCTCACATTCTCTCGCCTGTACTGTGTGTTCCTCTCCCAGAGAGTGTCCAGAGTACTCTCACATTCTCTCGCCTGTGCTGTGTGTTCCTCTCCCAGAGAGTGTCCAGAGTACACTCACATTCTCTCGCCTGTGCTGTGTGTTCCTCTCCCAGAGAGTGTCCAGAGTACTCTCACATTCTCTCGCCTGTACTGTTTGTTCCTCTCCCAGAGAGTGTCCAGAGTACTCTCACATTCTCTCGCCTGTACTGTGTGTTCCTCTCCCAGAGGTATCCAGAGTACACTCACATTCTCTCGCCTGTACTGTGTGTTCCTCTCCCAGAGAGTGTCCAGAGTACTCTCACATTCTCTCGCCTGTGCTGCGTGTTCCTCTCCCAGAGGTATCCAGAGTACTCTCACATTCTCTCGCCTGTACTGTGTATTCCTCTCCCAGAGTGTCCAGAGTACTGTCACATTCTCTCGCCTGTGCTGCGTGTTCCTCTCCCAGAGGTATCCAGAGTACACTTGGCATTCTCTCGCCTGTACTGTGTGTTCCTCTCCCAGAGAGTGTCCAGAGTACACTTCGGCATTCTCTCCGCCTGTGCTGTGTGTTCCTCTCCCAGAGAGTGTCCAGAGTACACTCACATTCTCTCGCCTGTGCTGTGTGTTCCTCTCCCAGAGAGTGCCCAGAGTACACTCGGCATTCTCTCGCCTGTGCTGCGTGTTCCTCTCCCAGAGAGTGTCCAGAGTACACTCGGCATTCTCTCGCCTGTGCTGTCTGTTCCTCTCTCCAGAGAGTGTCCAGAGTACACTCGGCGTTCTCTCACCTGCACTGTGTGTTCTTCTCCCCAGAGAGTGTCCAGAGTACACTCACATTCTCTCGCCTGTGCTGTGTGTTCCTCTCCCAGAGAGTATCCAGAGTACACTCACATTCTCTCGCCTGTGCTGCGTGTTCCTCTCCCAGAGGTATCCAGAGTACACTCACATTCTCTCGCCTGTGCTGGCGTGTTCCTCTCTCAGAGAGTGTCCAGAGTACACTCACATTCTCTCGCCTGTGCTGCGTGTTCCTCTCCCAGAGAGTGTCCAGAGTACTCTCACATTCTCTCGCCTGTGCTGCGTGTTCCTCTCCCAGAGAGTATCCAGAGTACTCTCACATTCTCTCTCGCCTGTACTGCGTGTTCCTCTCCCAGAGAGTGTCCAGAGTACTCTCACATTCTCTCGCCTGTGCTCGCGTGTTCCTCTCCCAGAGAGTGTCCAGAGTACACTCAGTGTTCTCTTTGTCTGCGCTTTATGTCTCCTCTCCCCAGAGGCACACTGTTAAAGTCTCACTATTACTCTTGATATAACTATGATTTCTTTTCCTCTTCAACTAAGGCTAAATAGAATGTTAGTACTTCTTTTTCTTTTTCTGTCATTAGTGTAAGTCTTTGATCATTTTCCAGATTTGCTAACTTTACACTAATCGCAGATGAGGATTTGTAGAAAGAATAATAAGACTTTTAGCGAAGGCTTAGTCCAAGGAAGGGTCCAAGTTGGGGTTTCTGGGAACCCAGAGACCAAAAGTAATTGCATATTTTTCCTGGAGCATTTCCAAGGAAGAGCATGAATACAATTAGTGACATAAATATCAAGTGAGGAAAGAACAGGAGCATTAACTTTCCCTCTGTAGGTTCCTGGGGCTACAGAGCATTGATCATTAACGGTACTTCCCTTCTTTCCCATGTCTCCTTCACATCCAGATCTGAGCTGTGTTGGCCTGAGTTGTTCCCTACCCGAAGCCAGTGAGTGGTTAAGAGTTTGCCAACATTTGTGTGGAAAAGGAAAGGGCCCATTTGACTAGCAGCAGAGCATGTAGCTGTGGGCATGTGAAAGAAAGGGGCTGGTTCCAGATCAGGCGTGCTTTTTCTGTGAAACAAGATCAGTTTTGATTCCAGCATAGTGAAGGAAAAATGGCACTGTCTTGAGAGCAGTGGGAGAAGGGGCCTGCAGGATAATGAAACATTTTCAGATGCAAATTTTGAATATATTTTCAAATTGAAAAGTTGCTCAAGTCCTAATGGGCAGATTTTTTTTTTTTTTTTTTTGCTTTTTTGGGTCACACCCGGCAATGCTCAGGGGTTACTCCTGGCTCTGCACTCAGGAATTACTCCTGGCGGTGCTCGGGGACCATATGGGATGCCGGGGATCGAACCCTGGCCAGCATGAGCCGGCCGTGCAAGGCAAACGCCCCTACCCGCTGGGCTATCGCTTCGCCCCTAATGGGCAAAATTTTTAAAATGTAAGTTACTAGTATACTTGAAATTTACATATTGTAAATTTCACGCACTGAAGCTATCTACCTCTAAATGTCGTTTCTGACATAATTAAATGTTTTGGAAAGGAACATTCAATTTAAGTATGGTGGACAAATAATTCACAGAGGTTTTAAAAAATTATTTTTGAGTAATAAATGACTTAGTAGGGGATAATAAGGTGTAATAGAAATTGAGTGGCTTTTTTTTGGTTATAATTTTTATATTTTGCTTTTTTGGGTTACACCCGGCAATGCTCAGGGGTTATTCCTGGCTCTGCACTCAGGAATTTTTCTTGGCGGTGTTCTTGATCCTATGTGATGCTGGGAATTGGACCTGGGTTTGCTGTGTGCAAGGCAAATGTTTTACTCATTATCCTATGGCACCAGTTCCCCACGTAGGTTTTCTTGGAGTGAGGGTAAGATTGTAATGCATTTTTTGCACCATCAATGGCCTTTTTTTAGCTTTTGAGGAAAATAGATCACTCAGAGATCTTATGGCATCTTGTGAGACCTCATGGTAAAACTGATCTATAGTAAATCACTACCAGAATATATTGATGATCTGCAAACAGAGTTGTTTAACGGAGGCATTGGTGCTAGATGTGATTTGGAAATAGCTGCATGAGAAACCATTTTTAATAGTATTGTGAACCGTAGACTCAAACAGAAGTTGCTTTGGGCTGGAGCGATAGTACAGCAGGAAGGGCATTTGCCTCCCACGTGGCCAACCCGGGTTTGATTTCTGGCATCCCACATGGTCCTCTGAGCACTGCCAGGAGTAATTCCTGAGTGCAGAATCAGAAGTAACTCCTGAACATTGCTGGCTGGGGCCCAAGGCCCCTTCTCCCCCAAAATAAAGTTGCTCTTAACCTTTTCAAAAGCCACCATAACAAAATTTGAACTAATATTTAGAATGGTGCTTCGCATTTTGATAGAAATGTTAAATATTAACAAAATATAGTGTTATTAGCTGTGCCCCAAATTTTAAAAGTATTACATACCAAGTATGTATTCAATATGAGAGTTGAAGAATACTTTTTATTTATTTTGCTTTTTAAGTTATAAAATCAATATGTCCCACTAAAGAAAGCTTGTAAAATGTAATGCACAAATGACAGAAATCACTTTTTATATCTTGAGTCTGTGTATATTTGTACGCTTTGTTTTTAAACTTTAAACAGCATTATTTACAAAGTTGTTCACAGTACAGTTGTTTCAAGTATTCAATATTCCAACACCTGTCCCACCACCAGTGTGCCCTTACCGCTACCAAAGACCCTGTTTTCCACTCACCCCATCCCCATGCCTGCTACTTAGCATGCACTAGTTAGTGCTATTAATAATTATTGCTTATTAAAACATATATATTGGAATGGTATTGATAAAGTCATGACCATTTTGCTGGGTTGTTTCTTGCAAATTAGACCATTTGAATTACTGCTCTCACTTACTGAACGTATTAACATTTGTGGAGCTGCTGGAATCCTAGATAGGCTCAGTGCAGAACTGCCAGGCTCCTCATGACGCTGCCATCTAGCACTCATGGGTCCAAGGTATTCTGAGCCACTGAGCGGTCTCTCATCCCTGTTTCTTTTGCTTTTAAAGGATGAAAATGCATTATTTACTAGTTATGAATATTAAAGCACATTGAGAGGAATTTAAACATAGAAAGGTCCATTGTATATTATATGGCAAGATACTTTTACAGTTCTTTCAACTCTATATGATTATTAATTGGTTGTTTCATATTTGTTAATGTATTTAATGAAAATTGTAAGATACTATTTTAATATAAAGTGGCTCTTTTTTTTTCCTTTTGCTTTTTGGGTCATACTTGGCTGTGCTCAGGGGTTACTCCTGGATCTTCGCTCAGTTACTCCTGGTGGTGCTCGGGGGGGACCATATGGGGATGCCGGGATCGAACCTGGGTTGGCCGTGTGCAAGGCAAACACCCTACCCGCTGTGCTATCGCTCCAGCCCCCAAAGTGGCTCATTTTTATTATTGAATAAAATAATATATGCAATTTTTTTCTAGTTTTAAAAACTATCATATACTTGGTTCTTTGTCAGGAAATACAAATCAAACTATCATTTTTAACAGCTGTTTGTATTTCATTGTTTTCATCTGTCACATTCTATGTAACTTATTTATTGTTTCATGCTCGATCTGTTTCTGAGTATTCTAACACCCGACACACTAACACATTCTAGCTGTCTAATTATGCCATATGCATTTCCCCATGTTTCTTCTTACCTTTTATAGTCTTATCCAAGTTATTTCTTGGCAGTGTAGTCTGAAGGTGAAATGTTTGGGTAAGAGTATTTTAACATTTGCTGCCTACTGACAGATTACCCTTCAGGATAGATGGTCGCATAAATTTGTGTTCTCATGGTATATGACTTCTGTTTGGTCTGTTATCTATTATGAAGTATATGCTATCTAATTTAAAAAATTAAAGTCAGCAAAAAAAATTAAGTTATTCTTTAAAATGTTTTATGGTTTCTTCACTTTTTATTCTTTACTTTTTATTTCTAATGTGTGTGTGAGTATGTATGTGTGTGTGTATTTTGGGCCATACCCATGGTGCTCAGGAGTAAATCCTGGCTCTGTTCAGATCACTGCTGTTGAGACTGATGGCACCAACAATGGTGCTGGGGTTAGAAATAGGGTCGGCACCTGCAGGCAACACCCGGCATGCTGGGCCATTGCTTTGGCACTGATCTATTGTTCTTTTTTTTAAGCAAGAAATTTTTTCCATGTTTAGTATCAAAAGATGGAAGAAGTGAGTACAAGAGTTAATTTTTCTTCTAAGTATGAGGCAGAAGTATCCTTTTCTTAACTACTGAGTACCTGAATTCTCTTAGTAGTTAACTAAAAGAATTCTTAGTTATTTCTCTTAACTCCTCAGAGAATTCAGGTACTCTTAGTAGTCAAGAAATATTGCAGGGGGGCCCTTGCATGTGGCTGACCGAGGTTCAATTCCTGGCATCCCATATCATCCCCCAAGTACCGCGGGAGGTAATTCTGAGTGCAGAGCCAGGAATAACTCTACGCATCACTTGGTGTGACCTAAAAACAAACAAAAAAACCCCAGAAATATTGCAGTATTATTACATATAATATACAAGGGAAGTTTTCCTAATGCAAAATCTGTTTTGATGGCAGAATATGAAGGTGGAATCACGATGGTGTTTATTATTAATGATGCAGATTTGGTTTGAATTTCTTTGATTTTCTTTTTGGGTAGCACCCAGTGATTCTCAGGGGTTACTCCTGACTCTGCACTCAGGAATTACTCCTGAGCGTAGGAGTACATGGGGGTATTGGTACATGGTACTTGGTAGTTGGGGACCACATGTGATGCCAGGAACTGAACCTGGGTTGGCTGCATGCAAAGCAAATGCCCTACCCTCTGGACTGTCACTCCGGCCCGCATGGGATGCCACCCTCTCACTCCATCCTTCCTTCCCCTCTTTTCCGATCTCCCTTGCTTTAATTATATCACATGTATTTGTGAAGCTGTTTGCTACTTTTCACTCCCTTATTCAGTTTGCACAGCCATCTCAAGCTTGACCGTTTGCTCTGCAGTGGTATAGTGTCATCTTTTTTCCAAGTGGCAGAGGAGCATTCCATTGGGTATAAATGCCACAGAGAAGTAATTTTATTATAGCGAAAAAGCTTCTATAGGTCAGGATAAAGATGATTCTTATATAGAATATTTTGTCCAACAGAACTTGCTTTTAGAATATCAGCCTGTACTAACCTTCAAGCACGGAGCTCCTTTCAGCAATTGAAATATTTATTATGCTCAGTATTAAGAGGCTGGTATGATATATAACAAATAGGATTTTATTTATACTATAGAAAAATTAATATCCTCAATTGGATAACCAGACTCACTTATTTAAATATAAACCTTTTGGGACTGGAGTGACAGTACAGCAGGTAGGGCACTTGCCTTGCAGGTAGCCTACCTAGGTTCAGACCCTGGCGTCTAATAGGTCTCTGACAACTGCCAGGAGTGATCCCATGCACAACTAAGAGAATCCCTGAGCATCGCTGGGTACCCCACGACCTCCCCTCCACCCCCGCCCCGCACATAAAAAGAATAAATCTTCTTTGAAAGTCAGCTTTCCAAATACCATATTAGGGCAACAGTTTTATTCCATGAGTTTAGGGGTTTAGATTCTTGCTTGCAGCTCGTTCTAGCTCTGTCCCCAGCACCTCATAGAATTGAACTGCCGGAAGTGACCCTGGAGTAAGGCACCAGGAGAGAGCCGTGAGCACCACGGGTTGGTGGTTGTTGTTGTTGTTGGTGGTGCTGGTGTGTTTGTGGTGTGTGTGTGTGTGTGTGTGTGTGTGTGTAGAGAGAGATCAGGTTTGGAGTTTGTGTGTATAAGAGAGAGATCATGTTTGGAGCATATATGTGTGTGTAAGAGGGAGATCATGTTTGGAGTATATATGTGTGTGTATAAGAGGGAAGAGAGACATCATGTTTGGAGTATATATGTATGTGTATAAGAGGGAAGAGAGACATCATGTTTGGAGTATATATGTGTGTGTATAAGAGGGAAGAGAGAGCATCATGTTTGGAGTATATATGTGTGTGTATCATGTGAAAGAGAACATATTAAGATAATTAGTTTTTTTCTTGGTGGCCCAAGGGCCACACTGTAATCACCAGTAAAATTGCTGTGTGATGCATTAGGGGTTGTGCTAAGTATAGGAGTCAAGCCGCTAGTGATCCCAGATTACTAATTTTGGGTTTCATGAAGGAGAGGGCTGGGGAACAGTTCGCCACACTGGAGTACATGCTTTGCACGCAGGAGGCCTGGGTTTGCTTCTTGGCCCTGCATGTCCCTAAACACTGCCAAGGGCAGCGCTGAAGTCTAGAGCCGGGAGTCATCTCATGCACTGCAGGGTATGGCCTAAAACCAGCATGAAAAAGAGAAAGGAAAAAACAGATTAAGAACCGGTGACAGCGAGGTCTGGAGAGTACAGCAGAGCAGGTGCAGGCTGGCCTGTCGTGGCTGACCTGGATTCAGTCCCAGACGTAGCAGACGTTCCTTGGAGCACCGCCAGGAGGGATTCCCGATCATAGAGTAGGAGTAAGCTCTGAATACCGCCAGTTGTGGCACAGAAATAAAGCGATCAACGACAAGATTGAGAAAGGTATGACCATTAAATTGAATTAATGAGTATTAAGAAGTCACATTTGACTTTAATTGTTTCGTTATGTCTTACTTTGGTTTTAGAGCCCTACCAAAATGGGCTGCTCCCAAAGCCCTGCTCAGGGCTTGGCTGGGTCTGTGCACAGGGATCCCTCCTGGCCAGGCTTGTGGGCCCCTGTGGGGTGCTGGGGATTGAACCCAGTCTGTCGCACGCAAGGATCATGCCTTACGCACTGTGCTATTGCGCCACCCCATTCTTTATGCTTTGATTTTTCATTTCTTTTTCTTTCGTTTTTGGTCCACACACAGCATAACTTGGGGCGATATTTAACTTTTGAACGAACACTTGATATATTTTAGCTAACTAAAAATACTTTAATTCCTGAGAGATTGGTGCTATTAATTCCATTTTCTGAATGGTGAAACTAGA
The DNA here is from genome assembly GCA_021461705.1 of Cryptotis parvus. Classification (NCBI taxonomy): domain Eukaryota; kingdom Metazoa; phylum Chordata; class Mammalia; order Eulipotyphla; family Soricidae; genus Cryptotis; species Cryptotis parvus. The sequence continues at coordinate 21,915 of JAJIBD010007353.1, read as the reverse complement.
ATCACAGAGTGATGACAGCTAGTAAATTACAGAAGCAGTGTTAGAGTCTGGGCATCAACATCTATGTTCTTAGCCATAGTCTCTATATTACAGCAAACTGTTGGGTCTGAAGTGGTAAAGAGATCTACGGAATGGTAAAAATTAGACCATAACTTATAGCAGAGCATTATTATTTTTGTTCATTGTACAGCATCACAAATATATTTTGTTTAGGACCCATTCCCAGAGACGCTCCGGGCTTCCTCCTGACTCTGCACTCAGGCATCCCTCCTGGTGGGAATTAGGAGACCCTATTGGGTGTCGGGGAGGGAACCCAGGTCAGGGGTGTAAAGGGCAAGTGCTCTGCCGCCGTGCTGTCGCTTTGGCCCCTAAAAATGAATTTTTAAGACCTACTTGAGGCTCTGGAAAGCATTTACCTGAATGCCACAGGATGGAGCAGTAAGAATCTACTCCCTAGCTGCTGAACAGACCTCTCGTTCCCGCTCAGACTGAGCATGTCCCAAATTAAGTTGGACAAGACTTGTAGTTGTACCTACCTGCTTCCCTCGGTCCGTTTTTCGTCTGTGTAGTCACTTCTGTGGAAAGATTTTCATTGTATTTCTCTCTCTCTCTCTCTCTCTCTCTCTCTCTCTCTCCTCTCTCTCTCTCTCTCTCTCTCTCTCTCCCTCTCAGCGCAGACTTCCCACCCCTGAACTCAGGATGGGCGCCTCTGCTCTAGGGTGCCGTTTGCTTGCTCTTGCCTTGTTCTTCAAGTCTATTTTTAGCTGAATCCACATGTAGTGTTTCTGAACCTGGCAGTCATTCTCCTTTCCTTGTCCCAAGTTCTTGTCTTTTCCCACCAGACTCATTTTTATGGACTTGAGGATTTCTGACATCTTTATGAGGTCAGGATTGTCTCCTCATTTTTAGACGGGAAATGGAGCTTTCCCAAAAAACCGATCAAATTTCTTGCCCAGGAATTAAAAGGAAAAAATTAATACCAAGTAGAAGAGCTTTATTTTAGACACACAATAATCAGTTCCTTGAGCATTAAATAGAGGCAAAAAGATACACATGACAACCCTTTAATGTATGTTCTGTAATCCATGGTCTGGAGGGGAAGGAAAAGAGAAAGAGAGAGAAATGGAAAGAAATCAAGAACCTGCCATGGAGCAGGGCTGGGGAGGGGAGGGAACCGGGGACGTTGGTGGTGGGAGATGGGCACTGGTGGCGGGATGGGTGCTGCAACACTGTTTGACCAAAACCCAAATATGAACTTTTTAATTGTATATCTTTGTAATTTTAAAAATAAAAAAATTAAAAAAAAAAAAAAAAAAAAATCAGTTCCTGACCTAAAATTTTTACTTTTATTATAGCAGAGAAGATTCTCAGTTCGTCTTAGGGGAAATGGACCCGTTAATAAGTTGTGTCCATATATGGGGCCGGAGCGATAGCCCAGCGGGTAGGGCGTTTGCCTTGCACGTGGCCGGCCTGTGCTGGCCCGTGTTCGAACCCCGGCATCCCATATGGTCCCCCGAGCACCGCCAGGAGTAATTCCTGAGTGCAGAGCCAGGAGTAACCCCTGAGCATTGCCGGGTGTGACCCAAAAAGCAAAAAAAAAAATAAATAAATAAAAAAAAAATAAGTTGTGTCCATATAAGGCTCAGTTGTGAGGTAAGAGGAAAACAGTGCAGAGTGCGAGAGCTAGAACAGCGAGCTGTGTGAGAGGTGGCTGTTCCTGTGTTGGTTATAAGAGATTTCCCTTTCTTTGGAGCTCAGTTGAGTTGTGCTTGTGTTCTTGGCAAGATGAAAAACCAATTAGAGCAGATACTTATATTGGGATATATTTGTTAAGAGCTGCAGTGAAGTTGAACTGAAAAGTGGGTTTTTATGGGTTATTCATGAATATGATTGGAGGCTAGGTAAATTGTTCCTCATGAAAACAATTATAAATTATAATATGTTCTTTGATTAGGTTATAACTACTGAGTTAACCTATCAGGTTGAACTATTGAGGACAATAACAAAATAAAAGTAGGTAACATTAAAATGTGACTATAGAATAGAAAACAAAATATTTAACTCAAATTTTAAGAATAAAATAGTTATGCTTAAATGTTGCTACTTGAAGGAAAACATTTAAGTTTAGAAGTATATGATATAATTTACATGAAAAAATTTTGATATTTTCTACTTATTTAAAATTACTATAAATTACTATAAAATGTTTAATGTCTGATTATTTTTTGGACTTAAATTATGAAAAAATAAGTTATTTATGATCCTATTTTTTTGAAGAAAAAGGGAAAGGAATAAATGGTCTTTCTATAAAAATCAGTAAGTAACAATCAAGTTCTTTCTGGTAAGTTTCTCTTAAAATTATCTAGGTCTCCAAAATCTTTTGTTTATGTTGTTACATTTTGTTGGTATATTTTTCATTACATGTTAAAATGAGAAATTTTGAACTAGCAAGCATACATACCGTTAATCCTGCTACTCCAGGTTAAAGAGATTCTGACAAACTTTACCATACGTATATTTTATGCTGACAAATATACCCCTCTTAAATTTAGAGTTATTTTCCACAAGTGGAAGCAGTTTAGTTGTATTTGTTTGTATTGGTCTAAAATTGGAAGATCAGTACATGAAAAATCAATGAATTTTTCCTGAGGGTGAGTCACCCAGTAAAATAGAATTGAATAAGATTAGAAATCTGCCGTAGTTATGTTTTCAGCCACACGTTGTCTTATACCTTGAAGTTTAGTATCAGTAGACTTAAACACAAAGTGTAAGTCTTTTGTGTTTTATTCTGTTTATACTGAATTTTATTTTAGCTGTTAAAATCATGATAGATACTCATAATTCACACAATAAACATTTTAATTAAATTCCAAATATGTTTCTTAAATGGTTTGTTTAAGGATTTGATGATCTCTGATCTCAATAATAGGCTTATGGTTAGAAGGAAATTTTCAGATTTTATTTGTAGAATTATGTTTCATATGTATATATTTTTCATAGCTTCTTAGGCATAGACAGTGATAAGCAAGTTCATTTTTAAGAAGGGTTAATTTCAAAGTGATTAATTCCTTAGGCTAAAGGTTTCTTGAGATGTTCCAGGGCATCTTGGTGTGGAGTCAAGAAACTGTCTATTTTAATTTTGGGTTTCTTGAAAGTTATTCCATGAATTAAAATTGAATACCCTGATAAATTTTGAGAGAAATTGTTCTTCAATTACAGTACGCTGATGAGTTCTTGGGAAAAAAATTTTTTTTTGACTTGTGATGTCTGCATTTATACAGGAATAATTGTCATACTATTTTTGTTGCTATATTATTACAAGCTTTTGCTTTTCATTGGATGTGTCGATTTAGTTACCTTGATAACATCTGTTATCAAGGTAAATTAGACTTGACCACCTGGTTTAGTAATTGGCCCCAATTTGTGGCATGTTTTTCAGAAAGTCTTATGAAGGGTTAGAGCCCAGAAATGTCATGTTCTAATCACAACGTGAGAAATGGTTGGATTGCCTGCCCTACTAGGAGGTATTCTTAAAATTAGCTCTCCTTGTATCTCATTAAGGATGAGAAATAACTGGATGCTTTTATTAGCAGAATTGTGAAAAAGCAGACTAGATATGTATAAATTCACAGAAGTTATCATTCTGGAAATACATATACTGATCTATTTTAGATTCCAAAGTTTTGACAGTTCTGAATTTAAAAAAAAATCATGTCACTTAGTACTAACTTACTTGCTGATAACTTACTTATTCTCCAGGGAAAATTAAGTTTCATCATTTGTAACCCATTTAAGAATAAGCATTATTTTTCCTGTGCTTGACTTTCCCCCTTAAGACTAGATCTTTGACACTGTGGCTACTAAACAAAGCGATAAAGAAAGAAAGCTTACTCGAATTCTCTTGCCATTCAGAGAGTAGTCAACATTGTACTTTATGGAACCAGAGTTCCGTTTGAACTTCTTCCCTTTAGAAATGTAGCTGTAAGTGTTGAAGTCTTGCAGCATATATAATTGGGTTAAAAAGAAATTTAATAAAATTACTGGCTTAAAACTTTCGTAATTCAAGTGGTACCAATAGTCCTATATAAAAATGTTTTAAAATTTCCTTTATTATTTTATTTTAAAGCTCTTAAATCCATCTTTGATTTTTTAAAATTATTTAATTCATTTATTTAAATAGGTGCCCAGTTACTTTTAAACTGGGTAATAGAGAACTGCACAACAGTGAAGGCACAGGATTAGTAAGTGTGGAGCTGACAGCGCAGAGACTTCTGACTTTCATGTGTAACTTTTCCTAAGTTTAGTGAACACAGAAATGAAGTTGAAAAGTTACAATTAAAATGCCTGTATGATTATTCAATGCTTATTTCACTGACAAACATTAGTAGCTCTTTTACTTTTTCTATATACTCATGTATATGCACATTTTATTATAGTTACCCTATAACTAAACTATAGACTGTATCTTAAGGCATTATTTTAATGTATAACATACTGAATGTATATTGAGTATTTTATAAACTATAATTTTTAATTTTTAAACAATCTTGTGTCATCAGTTATTTGAACCTAGTAGAACTTTGCCTCATTTATATAGAAAATTCCATGTAGACTCTCACTCTTAAAATTTTATGTAATGGTAGCCAGTACCTTTCAGAAACACAGATCTTTCTTTTTTTCCTGTTCTTTTTGTTGCTTTTTTCATATGTACAATAAGCTGGTGAACTATCTCATTGTAGTGAATCATTTGAAGTGCTAGGAACTGCCCTTGATGTTTTTCTCAAATTGCTGTTGTTTAATAAAAACAAACTTGGAGGTTGAATACACATCTTCTTTGTATAGGGCATTATTAAACGTTCATATCAAAAATCTATCTGGAGATGATATAAAAGAAACTAATATTTTGAAATTAATTTTTGACTATCCTATTAGAGAGTAGATTTTTTAATTCACATATTTAAAGTCACTGTTTCATTTTGAAGCATTTATTTTATTATTCCAAGAATCTGTCTGTGAATTGGGCCATGTCAAGTAATAGAGAGTATGTATTTTGTTTAAAATTCTGCATTTGTAGATTTTTTACTAAATTGATAATAACTGTTAAACACCCATATGTAATGTTTGTGATTTTTAAAAACCACTCAGAATATATAATGTGCTGACTGAAAGTTTTGTAAGTATTTTGAAGCACATGAAAAGTTTTAATCAGAGATGTAATTATTAAATCCTATCCCTGGCAGAACGAAGCATCTGTTTAAAATGTTTTAAAATTTTTTTTCAAGTGAAACACAATACATGACGATTGCTTCTGGTTTTAATGATGCAAGCTCAAAACTGTTGTCGGAATTTGCTAAAAGTGTCCAAGTTGCTTTGGATCTTGCAAGCTTCGTTGTAGTGTAGGGGGGTAGTCCTGGACATGTGGCTGCAGCTGCCCATCATTTGCGACGTGTTGGAAGAAGTATCTAATGCTTTTCCCAGGGCATCTACCCTTTCTTTGCAGATTCTCGGCTGACATTTTATCATGTTACTGTGTTCCACGCTCTTTAGTTCCTCCCGGAGCCTCCGAATCTCCCAGGCCTGCTTCATCCACCCCTGCACACGGATGACTTACCTAGTGCCCAGGCTCACTGGGCAGGCAGCCAACCATGAGGGCACACCGGCCTTCTTTCCTTTTCAGTTGTTATCATTTTCATTTCAAAGTATCGATATTTCATATTAGTAATTATCGAAAAGTAAACACCAGTGAATTTCTTTTTGTTCATTCATTCATTCATTCATTCATCCTATTTATTTTTGTTTATTTATTGATAGATTTATTGATTTATTTTAGGGACTTGCATCCTGCACATGTAAGGATTATTTTCAGAAGCCTGACTGCTGGCTTTTCCTTTTTGGTACCTTTACATTGTGAGTTCATTATTTTTCTTTCCCCCACACTGTGTCTGTAGTGTAAATCTGCTTGTATAGCTACAAAACAACAGAAGAGCCAGTTTACAAATATTCTGTACAAACACAAATATACGTTACTGTTCCCTTGTGTGTGGTAGGAGCCTCAGATACTCGGGAAGTAGCAGGCGGGAGCCGCTGAAGGAGCTGCAGGTTTCCCTGCCTTCACTCCCACTGCGAAAAAAAAGCTTTTAGAAAAGCAACGACGTTTGGTGGGCTTTTTGTGGGGGATGTGTAATCAGTTAAAGTCAAGTGTTGCTGTTGGGAGATGCGTACAGAAGGAAAAGCTGTATTGTAGTCTAATGAAATTTTGGCATGGCATGAAGCAAATTTAATTTCAAATGTCAATATTTTTACTCCAGTGTATTGGAATTTCAGTGTAGATTTGCAAAAAGACTCAATCTGTGAGTATACATGTGTATGTATCAATGTTGAGCTAGTAAATTTTAAATTATATTTTATTTTGAGAGCGTATAAGGATTTAAATGAATGATTAAGAATCGCGAGTGAATATCAGTTGTAAAAGAACCGAGAATTGTAGGACTCGTTCTGTAAGTTTGTTCCGAGAAACTATTCACTAGGAATGAACTGTGTTTTGGTCAAGATCTTTACGGTTTAAAAAAAAAAAAAAAAAAAAAAAAAAAAAAAGGAAAGAAAAACGTGGGGGGGGGGGGGGGGGGGGGGGGGTGGGGGGGTGGGGGGGGGGGTGCTGTGTATGACCAAAACCTTTTCGAAACTTAAAAAAAAAAAAAAAAAAAAAAATTCCACTCCCCACTTCCCCATTGCTATGTGGCTTCCCAACTCTTAGAGTGAATTTGAGTGGATTCCTCTTTAACATGATTAATCAGATTAATAATCAGTGGCATTTAATTTTTGTAAAGCAAAACTAAGGTTTTTTTGCTTCCAGTCAAACTAAAGGACCCATTATAAAATATTTTCTTTTAGATTTCAGTTGAGCGCCACATCTGTCCCTCCTTCTACTGCTTCTCTTTACTAACAGAAATATCTTTCTATACACAGATTTTATAAAAGTTAATTTTGTTTTCTTTTGGCCACTTTGAAGCTAAATACCATTGTAAGTTGCCCAAAACTGTAGCTTGGCTGAAATTATTTCGCTTGGTTATTTTCTGTCTCATTCTGCAGTTTGCAAAATTTTTTTTCTTCAATTTTTTTTTAATTGAAACACAGTGAGATATACAGTTATAAGGTTGTTCATGACTGGGTTTCAGCTTTATAACATGCCAGCACTGGTCCCCTCATCAAGAGTACATTTCCTACCGCCAGTGTCCCCAGTGTCCCTCCTGCCCCGTCCTGCAGAATTTCTATAACAGTCTGTGGTTCTTTTTCCCAAGGGCGAAAAAAGAATTGCATAAGGGGCAAATAGAAACATATATGGGATAAATAAAGACATATGCAGGGCTTATGTGCAGTGGCTCTATAATATTATTTTATCATGCTAATAAAAAGTAAAAATGCTGCTTTAGAGAGCTCACATTGAGAATTCAGCAAGATAATTGGGTCCTTATATAAATGTCTTATAAAAACCAGAAATATCAACAATACATTGATTTTTGTTTTTAAAACTAGCAAAAGAATAAAATGGGAGAATTTTTTTTGGATTATTTTTTCTTAGGTTGTAGTGAACACTAATTTTAATGTTAATTTATAAGTTGCTTTACATTTATTTTGGAATAGATGTTGAGCTTAAATATATTTCAGCAACTTAAAGAATCTTTTAAACTACATCTTTCTTCAATGAGTGGGCAATTCAGCATTAAAATTCTTTTATAGAATAACCAAAATTTTATTGCGTCTAAAGAGAAATAGTTTCTCTGCATTGTTTATTTCTGATGCCTGAGTTTTAATGATTGGCGGCCAGAGCTGTAAGGACTTCATTGCACTGCAAATGCTGGGTTACGCTTTATTTTCTTCACGGGTGGAGAATGAGCACCACCTGTTGGTCAGACAAAAAGGGGTTCATTCATGAATTTTGCAAATAACTTTCTTTTTTGTTGTGAACTGATGACATTCTTCAACAATTGAGATCTTAAATACTGTAAAGCATAGATTTATGTCTGAACACTATGCTTCATAAAATTGATGAGTGCTTTTTTTGTAGATTATAAAGTGATTCACTCTAGAACTACTCTTTGTTCCAAATATTGCTGTATACTGCTGAATTATAAATTGATTTCTTTCTTTCTTTTTTTTTTTTTTTTGCTTTTTTGGGTCACACCCAGCGATGCTCAGGTTACTCCTGGCTCTGCACTCAGGAATTACTCCTGGCGTTGCTCGGGGACCATATGGGATGCCAGGGATCAAACCCAGGCCGACATGGGTCAGCCGCGTGCAAGGCAAACGCCCCCTACCCGCTGGGCTATCGCTCTGACCCCATAAATTAACTTTTTTGAATGATTTTAACTCTGTATTTATTTATAGAGTTATTTAAAAAGATGATTTTTTTATCTTATGTGAAAATTTTGAAATTGAAGCACAGTTAGGTATTAGATTCTTGTTGCTATATATGCATTCTTAGACATTCTTAGACAGTAATGGAAGTTAGGACTAGGTTCTTCGCAGGGTCTTTCACATTTATACACTGTAATGATCATTCTCCCACACAGCAGAGTCTGGCAAGCTACCCGTGTCATATTTGATATGCCAAAAACCACTAACAGTTATAGACCTCATTCCCATGACGTGATTGAATGGTTTGAGGTTCTACGTGTTCCTGGAGAAAGCAGATGCCCTTGGGCTACACTAGCATGAGACAGGACATATGGAGATGTTACTGGTGCCCGCCGAGCAAATCGATGAACAGCGGGAAGACAAGTGATATAGTTATACAAGTGCTGTATATGCAGTACCTAATTGATGACAGATTTAATTTTTAAATAAAAATTACTGGCTGCAGAATCTGTCAGTCTTGATATAGGTACTAATAACAAATATTAGTGAGAGAAACTAATTTTCTCAGAGCCAAGATAAAATGTCTGAGGTGACATTTGGTGCCCGTGAGTCTGTGTGTTAGCACACTGCAGATTGCAGCTGCGGGACTTCTGATGCAAGCAGGTGCTGTGTCCGTGGACCGGCTAATGGAGCTCAGCCTCATCCGCCTCAGTGCTCGGGGCTGAGGGAGGCTGGTGTGGGGGTCACACTTTCTAAGGAGAAACCGTTCCATTTATATACACACACACACACAAACATAACATGTTATATATAGGTATATGTTATGTATACACACAATTAGCATAAATAAAACCCCAAACCCCCAGACTTAAGAAATGCATCATTGCTAGTTTGTATTTCACAGTAATTTGTTGTGTGAAAATCAGTGCGTGAGTGCCGGTCCTGCTGCAGGTTCTCAGATCATGAATCACGTTGCAACTTCCCTTCAGTGCTGTGGCTGTTTCATACATTGTTGTGTGAAATTCAGCGCCTAAGCCTTGAAAATGACTCTTCATGCTTTAATCTTCTCATCTCTCTGACTACTCTAGTAGCTTCCAAACGTTACTTCCCACATTCATTCACAAGAAAAAAACAGCCAACCCCATCAAAAAATGGGGAGAAGAAATGAACAGAAGCTTCCAAAAAAGAAGAAATTGAATGGCCAAAAGGCATATGAAAAGTGCTCGTCATCTTTAATCATCACGGAGATGCAAATCAAAACAACAATGAGGTACCATCTCACCCCACAGAGACTGGCACACACCCAAATCAGCAAGAACAACCGGTGCTGGCGTGGATGCGGGGAAAAGGGGACTCTCATCCACTGTTGGTGGGAGTGCCGACTGGTCCAGCCCTTTTGGAAAACAATATGGGCATTCCTCCGAAAACTAGATATTGAGCTCCCATTTGATCCAGCAATAGCACTCCCGGGAATATACCCCAGAGACCGAAAAACACATAGCAGAAACACTATCTATACTACTTTTTATTCATCACTGCGCTATTCACAATAGCTAGAATCTGGAAACAACCTAAGTGCCCTAGAACAGAGGACTGGCTAAAGAAACTGTGGTACATCTACACGATGGAATACTATGTAGCTGTCAGCAAAGATGAAATTGTGAAATTTACCTGAAAATGATGGACATGGAGACTATCATGCTGAGTGAAATTAGTCAGAAGGAAGAAGACATATAGAATGACTGCATTCATTAATGGGATATACATGTATACCAGTGTTTTACTGAGTGTGGGAAATGGTAATGGCAGACAAGAACTCACCATTGAATATACACAAAGAGACTTACATGATAAACCCTAAATGTCTTTTTACATACTGCAGGGCTAGCCGCAATGTGTAAAAAGAAGGGGAGAGAGATGCAGAGACAGAGAGAGACAGAGAGAAAGAGGAAAAGGGGGTACCTGTTATTGAGGTAGCCTGGGGGTGGGCGGAGGGGGTGTGGGTACACTGGTGGTGGGGATGGGGGCACTGGTGGAGGGATGGGTGCTGGAATACTGTATTACCAAGAACCAATTATGAACACCGTTGTAACTGTGTTTCACTGTGTTATAATAAAAATTTTTAAAAAGGAATTGACTAGAAAAAAAATAACAGTTGGGGTTAACATTTATGGTATTGGTGGGCAGCATTCCAGCCTCCCCGTGCCTGTTGAGAGTATTCCCACTACAGAATTATTAGTTTTAAATTGTCGTGCATCATTTTATGTGGAAGCATATTAAACATACCTGCATTTCAGGGGACTAATTCCAGCAAAGGTGTGAAAATTTCTATGGAAAAATTATTATGCATTATTGAAAAGATATAACTAAATAAATGGAGAGATAGACACAAGAATAGAAATCATCCCAAATAAAACATTCAAAAAGTTTAGCATAATTTTGATTAAAATTTCAACTAAGATTTTTTTATATCATTCAATAACCTGATTTTTAAAATTCACATGGAACAGCTTAACGGTTTTGAAGAACACTATGATTCATCTGTATACCAAAAGTCTATATTCTGCCATGTAAAGCAGTAGTAGATTGTTTCTTAATTTTATGGTAGGTAATTGGTATTCACTAATGACGTGAGTAGACAGACTCAGGGATAATCTTTCTTTCAACCTGTTTATTCTCTGTGTACAGCCTCTAGAGGCAACTTTACCCTTACTTGCCAACACTCATGGCCTGGAAATTTCAGTACTTTGCCACTTTATGTAGAGTCTCTTCTGTGTCTGTCTGTTGTATGTTACTTAAAAAGGACAATCTCTTTATTTTATATATCCCTAAGAAAGATAGTGCCAATTAAGCCAACACATCATTGCTTCTAGATAAATTGTTTTAGAGCTGTTTAAAAAAAAAGAGGAAAAAGGAAAAAGAAAATGTGTGTCTTAGAATCTATAGAACATGGTATTGGAAATTTGTCTTCATGAAATTATTTTTTATTTTTTTCTTAGTATCTCTTATGTGAAAATAAATTCCCTGATTAAGAGTTTACACAGAGGTTAGGTAAGACAGAGAAGGGAACAGTGTGCTAATAATTGTCGAAAGTGCTAATACTGACCTAGAACTGAGCATTAAGTACAGGCAAAAAGATACACATGAAAACCTCTAAGTGTATGTATTACAATCCACAATATGTAAGAGAAGGGAGAGAGAAAGAAAAAGAAAAGAGATAAAGAACCTGCCATAGGCTGGGGTGGGGGAGGGAATCGGGACATTGATGGTGGGAAATGGGCACTGGTGGAGGGTGGTGGTGGTGGAACACTGTATGCCCGAAATCCAAACATGAACATCTTTGTAATTGTATAACTCACAGTGGTATAATAAAAATACTAAAATAATAATAATAAAAGTTTACAGAGTTTTGTATCTCTCTGTCAGCATGTTAGTTGACACACGTGCACACAGGCTTTCCCTTGGATGTTCCTTTTCCAAAGGCAGCCAGCGCTACCAGAGATTGAGGATGACATATGGCAGCTGCCGTGATGGATTTTATCTTGATCCTCAGGCAACTCTGCAAGGCGATTTCTGTTATCCAAAGTTGGACACAGACAACTGGATCATGGAATTTAAGACACTGTCCCCTAAACAGATCAACATTGAGAGCAAGGACTGCCCTGATGTCAGACCCATACGCCTCATTTGTCAAATTCTGTAACGAGCAGTCATTGAGTATATATGTGCTTTCCTGTGCTCGCTTCTGGCAGCACATATGCTGTATGTGTCTTTCTCTTAATGGGTTGTTTTCTCTTTTGAAGGGTGCAGTGGTGCCAGGGCTCCCTGCTCCTGCTCAGCAATCACTGTAGATGGGGTACAGGGAAGCTCACAGGGTACTGGGATTGGATGCATGGTGGCTGGGTGCAAGGGCAAGCACTTTTGCCGCTGAATGGTCTCTGACATAATTTTCTGTGGAACTACACCTGGCAATACTTAGGGAGGGTGTGTTGAGTGGCGGGGTCACACTTGGGGTGTTTGGGAGGTCTCCTGTGCTCCAGACACCTGCTTGTATCTATAGTCTTCACTCAGCTGCATGATCTTACATATAATTTGGTAAATGATGTGATGATCTACTGTTCCCCTTAGAGACTCCTGCTTCGATGTTGATTTCTTTGATCTGTTTTATATTCCATGGCTTCCCGCTCTCCCTGGTTTCCATATTTTTCTCTTGCCTTGTTAAATTATAAATTTTTTAAACACCTGGGCTTGAATTTAGTGGGACCCTATGCACTTGGGAAAGTTCCGGTGGGCTGTGGTTCCTGATCAACAAAAAAAGACCTGGCGTAAGATTAACCACATCAACACAATGAGTAAAACACTGGTAAAAACCAAGACAAGCCAGGCACCTGCCCAAAGTGATGTATTCTCTAAAGCCAGTTCAGTTATATGTTTATTTTTAAACTTTCCAATTCTGTGGTGTATCGGGCAGGAAAAGCAGCAGTCTGGGAGGAATCGCTGTTGGCTCGTTGGAAGTTGCCCCCCTCTAGATCAGTGCTGTCAAAGTTTTCAGGTTAGTTGAGTTTGATAAACGATGAAGCACATGAGAATTTGGAAAAGGCCTCGTTAATACCCTTCTATAAAAGACAGTGGCAGCTGCAATCATGGTGGCATGGATCTGTTCGTTGATGTTGCTGCATTTTTATTTTAAGTAATTCCTGGTTTAAATGAAAACATTTCAACTGGTGCATTTAAAGACAATTATAATTAATTTCCATTTAAAGATAACCAAGGTACAATTTAAATAGAGGTTAAATTAAAAATCATTTTAATTGCCTATGGAGAGGCGTTAACAAGAGTCTGCTTTGGGCTCATTTTTTATGGTTTTTAAGTGGAAGCTTTCTGGTCCTGACATTGCAGAGAAGCATTTTCACATAAATAACCTCCTATAAATCATTTCAAAATGTCTAAGTAAGGGCCTGAATAATAATTTTTTCTTGAGTAGTCTGCAAATGACATCTCAGTCATTAACTGCTTTTGGATAAAAGCATTTGCTAACCTTTGAAATACTCTTTAACTTGTTCAGATTGGCATATGCTGTTTATAGTATTGTATTTGACTGGTTTCTTAGATCTGTTTTTTTTTTTCCTTAGTAAGAAATATCACTGTTAGGTAGCTTGTCAGCGATCATTATAAATAAGGGATAAAAATCTTGGTGGTAGATTGCAGTGTTTTATCTGAACATTATTGATCCATAAAGACTTGAAATATGCTATTCTAAGGATGTCATTGCTAGAAAGGACTGGGGAAGGATTAAGAAACTACATTGACAGAAGTCATCATTTTAATGACAAGCAATTTAGTTTGAGAGGTAACTGAAGCAAGGAGAAGTGCAATCAATCATCACAGTAAGGTTTTCAGTGATGTTTACCAGTCTATAGTGAACGCTGTGTAGATCCTCGCGGTCATTTGATAGCTTCTCTGGACGCCAATATTTTCATATTCTAACAGTAATTCAAGTACTCAGATAAGCTACTATGAGCATTTCCCAAATTTCTATGGTACAGTGACCGGAGTTAAATATAAGGGATTGCTATTTGGAAATGAGAGTCGGAGAGATAGTACAGAGATGAAGGTGCGTGCATTGCATGTGACTAATAAAGCTGACCCCTGGCAATGCAAAACGCCACCAGGAGTGATCCTGAGCCTTGCCAGGTGTGGCCTCTAAACAGCAATGACAGCAAAACTTGGAAACACAATATATCCAGAATCTTTCATTTCGTCTTGCTACCACTGCTTCCCTCCTCTTCCTCCTCTTCCTCCTCCCCCACCCCCTCACTTTCCCCTCCTCTTCTCCGCTCCTCCTCCTCTCCCTTCTCTCCCCCTTCCTTTTGAGCCTAACCCAGAGGTGGTTAGGAACTCAATGCTCAGGGGGTACTCTGAAGTGTTTAGTCAAGCCCAGACCTCCTGCATGTGCTGTACTTTTAAAGTCCTCTCCCCATTGCCCCTAAGCATTTCATACCATCTTGGAATCAGACCTGTTTCTTCTCCATGGACAGAATTCTCAGTCTGGCTAAAGGATTTAGCTATAGGGGCTGGAGCGATAGCCCAGCGGGTAGGGCATTTGCCTTGCATGCAGCCAGCCCATGCCGGCCCGGGTTCGATCCCCAGCATCCCATATGGTCCCCCCAGCACCGCCAGGAGTAATTCCTGAGTGCAGAGCCAGGAGTAACCCCTGAGCACTGCCGGGTGTGACCCAAAAAGCAAAAATAAAATAAATAAATAAAGGATTTAGCTATACAGTAATTTAATACTGTCACTGTCTTCCTGTTAATCATCGATTTGCTTGAGCGGGCACCAGTAACATCTCTATATGACCTATCTCATGCAAGTAGAGCCCAAGGACACCTGCTCACTCTAGGAACATAAAGAGCCTCAAACCATTCCATCAGATCATGGGAATGAGGTCTATAATTGTTACTGGTATCTGGCATATCAAATACGACACGGGTAGCTTGCCAGGCTCTGCCGTGCGGGTAGCATACTCTTGTAGTCATCTCAAAATCCAGCATTTATTAATGGGCTGTGATGGGCTGTGATAGGCTGGTCTGCTGGGTGAAGTTCTGACGAGGGGAAGTCCGATGTGGAAAATGGAGGCCCTCATGGAGTGGGGGTCGTCTGGCTTGTTGTGAGGATCTGCTGGGGTGGCAGGCCAGGGCTAGAACCTGCCATCCCTCCTGGGTACCTCATGAGCAGCTGGGCACAGTGAGGAGCCAGTAGCAGCTCTGCCCATGTCTGTCTCCCGCTTTCATTTAATTTAATACTGTATCACATTTATTTCAGATTTTAATATTTAAAGAAATTTTCAGTCTTAAATTTCTACACTTACTATCTCTTCGAGTTACCTTTTTATTTTTTATTTTTAAACTGACTGGAAAGGTTAGTCCACATGTGTTGTATAAATTTTTTCCTGCTCAGACTCCCTAACACATTGCTTCTGGCATAGTATCGGAAAGGAGTGTCGAGCTAGGAGCCCCAGCCAGCAATCAAAGTGCCTTCTGTTGTTCAGAGAATCTTCTGTTTGTGAAGGTGTGCTATTTTGGGGTTCAAATATAAAAAGTTATGTCATTTCTTGAAGTGGCATTGAGTTGAGAAAGAAATCTCTAAAGACCTGTAGACCTATGGAATAGAACTGAATATCCTGAAACACACTCTCAAATATACAACCACTTAATATTCAATAAAGGAGCAAAAAATATTAAGAGGAACAAAGAAAGCCTCTTCAACAAATGGTGCTGGGAAAACTGGGCAGCTACGTGTATAAAAATGAACTTAGACCTCCTTGTAACGCCATGCACAAAAGTCAGATCAAAATGGATTATAGATCTCAACATCAGACATGAATCTATAAGGTTCATCAAAGAAAACATAGGAAAAAAGCTCTACAACATTGAAATAAAAAGCATTTTCAAAGAGCGACACACGACTAACCAAGCAAATAGAAGTGAAGACAAACAAATGGGATTATATAAAACTGAAAAGCTTCTGCACCTCAAAAAGAAACAGTGACCAAGATACAAAGACAATCCATGGAGTGGGAAAGAATATTCACCCAATGCCCATCTGACAGGGGTTAATATCCAGGATATATCAAGCACTGGTAGCACTTTCCAAGAAAAAAAAAAACAGCAGCCAACCCCATCAGAAAATGGGGAGAAGAAATGAACAGAAGCTTCCAAAAAAGAAGAAATTCGAATGGCCAAAAGGCATATGAAAAAGTGCTCTTCATCATTAATCATCAGGGAAATGCAAATCAAATCAACAATGAGGTACCATCTCACACCACAGAGACTGGCACACATCTAAAACAGCAGAACAACCGGTGGCTGGCATGGATCCGGGGGAAAAAGGGACTCTCATCCTGTTGGTGGGAGTGCTGATTGGTCCAGCCCTTTTGGAAAACAATATGGACATTCCTCCCAAAACTAGATATTGAGATCCCATTTGATCCAGCAATGGCACTCCTGGGAATATACCCTAGAGACCAAAAAAACACATAGCAGAAACACTATCTGTACTTCTTTATTCATCACTGCGCTATTCACAATAGCTAGAATCTGGAAGCAACCTAAGTGCCCGAGAACAGAGGACTGGCTAAAGAAACTGTGGTACATCTACACGATGGAATACTATGTAGCTGTCAGAAAAGACAATTATGAAATTTACCTGCAAATGGATGGACATAGAGATTATTATGCTGATTGAAATGAGAAGGAAAAAGACATATAGAATGACTGCATTCATTAACGGGATATTCATATATACCAGTGTTTTACTTCACTTGATCACTTGATCATTTAACATCCCGTTATACTTCGATTTACTTGAGCGGGCACCAGTAACATTTCCATTTGACTCCTATTACGTGCCAGTGTAGCCCAATGGCATCTGGAGTCAAAGAGATGTGTCTGAAGCCTGAGGTTCTTGTTCTTTTGACTATTGCTTCGATGTTTTTGAAGGCATTCCAGGCCGCTCTTTTCCTCCTGCACAGCTCAGGTTTTAGGTCGTTCATCATGTTAACTTCTCGACCTAGGTACACATAACTGCTGCATTCAGAGATGTCTGTTCCATTGAGAGTGAATGGGGCCTCTGGAACTAGTTCATTTTTCATGAACATAGTTTTGTTCAGATTCAGCTGTAGACCTATCTTTCCACATTGTCTGTCAAAATCAGCCAGCATTTGTGCCGCTTGGCTAATGTTTGGTGTTATTAGAACGATGTCATCAGCGAAGCAGAGGTGGTGTGGATGCTGACTGTCTTCACTCCCATTCCTTCCCATTCTAATTGTCGCATGTTCTCGAGGGTGGCGCTGAAAAGATTTGGTGAAATGGTATCACCCTGCCGAACCCCTCTTTTGACATCGATGATCACTTTTTGTAGAATGGTGAGATCTTGGTGGTGAATCCATAATAGAGCTCACGAAGGATCATCGAAGATCCTTTGTGAGTGTTTTACTTAGTGTGGGAAATGGTAATGTCAGACTAGAACTCACCATTGAATATACACAAGAGACTTAAATGATAGCCCTAAATATCTGCAGGGCTAGCCGGAATGTGTAAAGGGAAGAGGGAGAGAGATGCAGAGACAGAGAGAGAAAGAAGTAAAGGGGGTCCCTTTACTTCTTACTTTCTGCTATTGAGGCAGCCTGGGGTGGGCAGGAGGGGCTGGGGTACACTGGTGGTGGAAATGGGGCACTGGTGGAGGGATGGGTGCTGGAATACTGTATTACCAAGAACCAATTATGAACACCTTTGTAATTGCATGTTTCACTGTGGTATAATAAAAAATTTTTTAAAAAATATTTGTTTCTATTTCCTTTCCAGCACACGACAAGATTTAAGAAAACCCTGTAATTGAGGCTTAATCTCATAACATATGTAGGGGTCTTAGAGTGTTTGGCACTAATTTCATTTTTTTCCTCCCTCATTTCTCCTTCTGAGAGCCCAAACAATAGAACTGTTGATTTATTTAGTGGAAGTAGTGGTGAGTAGAAGAGGTTCAAGATTAATATTTTGTTTTAATGAGAACATACTTGGGGCAAGTTACACTCAGTATTAGCTTAGGCCAAGGCTGCCTGGAAGGTGAAAATTAGAGCTTTGCGAAATTGCTTTTAATGTATTTGTTTGGTTTTCATTTAAATTGCTAACAATCTTACCCCCAATTAAAGTAAAAACTATACTTGAGCTGGTTATTTGGCCAAGTGGTTTCCTAAGTTCCTATGTTGCTAGAGGTACCATCTGAATTGTCAGAAACTCATTCTAGTTTCATGGTGAAGTGAGCTCCCTTGTCGCCTGCTGTATGAGTATCAAGTTCACTGAGCAGTCATCATTTTAAAAGGGCATTAGGTTTTTAACAGTCATTACATTATGCATAAATATAAAAGTTTACATGTATGTATAAATATTGCTGTTATATTGGGCTGCACCTGCTGGTGCTCAGGGATTATTCCTGGCTCTGTTCTGAGTGATCACTTTTATTGGTGCCTGGGGAACCATACATGGTGCTAGTGATCAAACCGGGATCAATGTATGCAGGCCAATGCCCATCCGCTGCCATCTTTAGCCCATACTTAATTTATATCAATAGAATTACATGTTACATATTTATGAATTTGCTATACGTGTTATATTAATAACATATCTTACATCGCTGTGTGCATGTGTGTATATATACGGTGTATATATATATATATATATATATATAGAGAGAGAGAGAGAGAGAGAGAGAGAGAGAGAGAGAGAGAAGATTTGTAGTTATTTACAGATACAGAGTTCATACTGACGGGACTCTGGTTTGAGGATTACATAGACCTGGTCTTAAATTGTGATTCATTATTTTTCCTACATAGACTTTAACAATTATTTAACTTTTCTGCTCCCTTTTCTCTTTTATCTTTAATGAGGATGATGATAGTACTTAATTTTAGGTTGTGTTATTTTTCTTTGTTTATTTTCGGCTACACCCAGCGATGTTCAGGGTTTAGTCCACACTCAGGACTCACTCCTGGTGGGCGTGGGGAGTACCATACGGGGTGGTGTGAATTGGATCCAGGTTGGCTTTGTGCAAGGCAAATGCCATACCTGCTGTACTATCACCCAGCCCCCTGTGGTTCTATTTTTAAACTAATATGTAAAGATCTTCACTTGATCTTAGCCAAAAGGCCGAGACAGACATGGGGCAGAGCTGCTACTGGCTCTCCCTGTGCCCAGCCGCTCATGAGGCGCCCGGGAGGGATGGCAGGTTCTAGCCCCTGGCCCGCCACCCCAGCAGAGCCTCACAACAAGCCAGACAACCCCCCACTCCAGGGCCTCCATTTTCCATACCTGGACTTCCCCCTCATCAGAACTCCACCCAGCAGACCAGTCTATCACAGCCTGGCTCATCGAGATCCACCCTGCTGCAGTCCTTTTTAATCCGGCCCAGGTATGCTGATCCAGAGACAGACAAAAAAACTGTCTATATACAATTTTTATAAGGACCTCCAAAAGGTAACTTATGCTGTAGAATACCTAAAAATTGTTTTCAGTCAGTGGTTTTTAAAATGATTTCCCAGTACCTAAACATTAAATTCAGTATAGTTATGCAGGTTCTAGCTCTGACCCGCCATCCCAGCAGAACCTCGTGAAGAAGCCAGAGGAACCCCCCCACACCATGAGGGCCGCCATTGTCCACATCCAGACTCTATACCTCATCAGAGCTCCAGCCAGCAGAAGAGCTGATCACAAGCCGGGCTTGTCAGAGTCCCACCCTACAGCAGTCTTTTTTCAAGCCCAGCATAGGTGTGCCTGATCCAGAGATTCAGAGACACGGGGCAGAGCTGCTACTTGCTCTCCCCGTGCCCAGCTGATCACTAGGCACCCGGAGAGGGAAGGCGGGTTCTAGCCCTGGCTTGCCATCCCAGCAGAGCCTCGCAAGAAGCCAAAGGAACCCCCCACACCATGAGGGTTGCCATTTTCTACATCTGGACTCCCCAGCTCAGCAGAGCTTCACCCAACAGAGGAGCTGATCACAAGCCTGATTCATCTATAATTGCATGAGATGAGAGGCGACTACAAGAGTATCCCACCCGCACATCAGAACCTGGCAAGCTACCGGTGTCATATTTGATATGCCAATTACCAGTAACAATTATAGACCTCATTCCCATGACCTGATGGAATGGTTTGAGGCTTTTTATGTTCCTGGAGGAAGAAGATGCCCTTGGGCTACACTAGCATGTGACAGGACATATGGAGATGTTACTGGTGCCTGTTTGAGCAAATCGATGAACAATGGGAAGACAAATGAAGTGAAGTGATAGTTATGTTAATATTAACACCTCAAGTCAGCAGTGTGCGCTTTCAAGCAGATTTTGGGTCGTGGTTTTAAATTTGGAAAGAAATCTTCTATTTGTCATCTGCTGTAACTACCTTGTGCTACCTTCTGCACTGACGAGGTGGTGCCAGACTCTGCTCTGAAAAGTGGGAAGCACTTGAAAGCGCTGATCAGTCAGTTTAGAGCTGTGACTCACAGCCTTTCTCTAACCTTGACCTCCCCCGCATTTCCCTTAGTCTCATGCTGTTCCCTCCCTCATCACTTGATCACTTGAATCCCGTTATTCATCGATTTGCTCGAGCGGGCGCCAGTAACATTTCCATTGGACCCTATCACGCGCCAATGTAGCCCAATGGCATCTGGTTGATTCAGGAATATGAAGAGCCTCAAACCGTTCCTTCAGGGTCTTAACAAGGAAGTCTGACCATCTTGTAGGTGGGCGGCCACATGATCTTTTGACATCCCGTGGGATCCAGTCGGTAACGGCTCTAGTCCAGCGGTTGTCTCCAAATCTCATTACATGTCCAGCTCATCTGATTTTCGATGCCTTGGCAAACGAGACAGCTTCCCTGATTCTGGAATAGCGACGGAGGTCAGAACTCCGGATTCCTTCACTCACTTGAGTGAGACGTGATATTCCAAGCATAGCTCTTTTCGATGCCTCTCTGGGAGACCCGAATAGCATTCTCATCCTGCTTTCGTAGGGCCCAGGTCTCTGAGGCGTATGTTAATGCAGGGAGAACGGTGGAGTCGAAGAGATGTGCCCGGAGCCGGAGGTTCTTTGTCCTTTTTAGCTATTTCTTTGATGCCTTTGAAGGCATTCCATGCCGCTCTCTTCCTCCTGCAGCAGCTCAGGTTTTAGGTCGTTCATCATGTTGACTTCTCGACCTAGGTACACATAACTGCTGCATTCAGAGATGTCTGTTCCATTGAGAGTGAATGGGGCCTCAGGAACTAGTTCATTTCTCATGAACATAGTTTTGTTCAGATTCAGCTGTAGACCTATCTTTCCACATTCTCGGTCAAAGTCAGCCAGCATTTGTGCCGCTTGGCTAATGTTTGGTGTTATTAGAACGATGTCATCAGCAAAGCGGAGGTGGTGTATTTGCCGACCATCTATCTTCACTCCCATTCCTTCCCATTCTAATTGTCTCATGATGTTCTCGAGGGTGGCGCTGAAGAGTTTTGGTGAGATGGTATCACCCTGTCGAACCCCTCTTTTGACATTAATGGTCACTTCCTTGTAGAATGGTGAGATCCTGGTGGTGAATCCATAATACAGCTCACGAAGGATCTTGATGTATTGGGTTTGAACTCCCTGTTTGGCTAGGGCTTCGATGACCGCTTCAGTCTCCACAGAATCAAATGTTTTCTGTAAATCAATGAATGTGAGACAGAGCGGCATCTTGTACTCCCTACAAACCTCAATGAGCTTGGTTACTGTGTGGGTATGGTCCATTGTGCTGAATCCTTTCCGGAAGCCTGCTTGCTCGCATGGTTGTCCTTCATCTAGTGTTCTGCCAATCCTGTTCAGGATGACTCGAGTGAACAGCTTGTAGATGATGGACAACAGGCAGATGGGGCGATAGTTGCCGATGTCGTGAATGTCTCCCTTCTTGAACAGTAGAACTGTCTTGCTGGTTTTCCATTGGGAGGGCACCTTGCATTCGGACAGGTAGCGTTTGAAGAGTCGAGCTAGTGTATTCT